>JADLZK010009057.1:0-177312 GCA_015847255.1 Hyparrhenia diplandra
TCCCATTTCATAAACAAAATGCGTTCAAACAGAGACAACCCGACACAACACCAACGGCCCACACCTCAACCCGAAAAAGCCGACGCAAGCGAGAAGAGAGTCGACGCGGTCAACCCAACGCCAAACGCAATCTCAACACCAACAGATAGGAAAGACAATAATTGATCCATGATACAAAACCATACAAGCCATAAGCTCACTAGGCAGCTGCTAGAAATGGTCAAGTTCACTACCAACTACAAGAAAACCACCAAGGCAAACACCCCATTTGAAAAATAATGCATCACGTGCCTTACAAATAAAACAACAAACAAAAATAACGCACCTTAATACACACACCATATCCAAAGACCTACAAAGCCTTAGATAACCAAACAAAAATTATGATTGCCATGGAACCAAAGGAAGCATCCACTCACAAGCAGCAAATCATTTGATTTGAGTGGATGTTGCCTCGGTTTAATGACAAGCAAAAAAACACACACCTAACTTTACATCATAGGCCCCATTACAAAATATTACTCCATTCATTTAAAAAATCAATCCACACAAAGACTGACATATCGCCTAGGGTTCGCCTTTTTCATGACCTAGGCCACCCGCCCTAGCTAGCCGAGCTAAGATGAACCCACATACCGCGGCACCACCCCCTTCCACCACGCAGATGACAGCAAAAATCCTATAGGTAGGACAACATACGTAGTCCTTCAAATTTGAGCAAACAGAGATATCTATAACAAAGACAACAAATTACATGAATTAACCATGTTGAGGCAACCGACACTAGAAGCATGCATCATAAAGACTAAATCTACTATAATAGCAATATATAAAGAAGTAGAATTGGAAAGCACACAAGACCACCTCAAATTTTAGAGAACAAGCTAACAAACACAACTCTTCTACCAACCATTCTCTTCACCTTAAAATGTACAAAATATATCCCGACAGGAAACATTGCACTATCATGGAAAACACAACAAAGGCTAAAACACAAATAAAATACATGTTTTACCTTATAAAAACGATACATCAAGCATTTACTTTGTAATTTTACTCAAACCCAACAAACAAATAAAAAATAGACTACAAAGTTTTCATACCTCCTCCTTACTGTATTTGGGACTGCCACGATAACAACACTACCAAATAGGTAGCAACACCATAGGCAGAGTTAAAAACTTTGTTAGCACATTAGACATCGTGGATTCATAAAACTCAATTGAGCAACACAAACTTGAAAATTACAAATCCAGATAAAGCAAACATCAACTTTAATATCTATAAATTGCAAAAGTAAACATTAACATTCCATGACATATTTGCAATTTCATTATTACACTTAGCAATTTGATTCATACAAATCCGTGATCAAAGCATTTCACTTCACCTAACCTACAAACAACAAAACATTATACTCTAATTATAAAAGAGTTGTCAAAAATTCAATGAAAACAAGAAAATGAATAACAAGCAATACCTCATCCCGAATATACACATTCGTAACATTATACAAGACTATTTGTAGATTGACAACATTGCATTGATACTTCACCTCGATTTTAGAAAAGATCGGCCAAATGCATAAACAATTTTCTTTTTGGCTTATGACCAATGCTCAAGAAACATCATTGCAAAATTCCATAGAATTAAAGTAATCGCATAAAGGAAAGCGTAATCAACAAACAAGACTTATTCAAAAAAAAAAGAACAATAGATATATAATGAAAGACTTACTCATCATAAGGAGAATGCCTTGGAACAAGAGGATAAAGAAGTTCATACCATTGCAAATTCATATCGCATTCTTGATAAGCTTATTCCACCAAAACTTGAACTCCTGCATCTAAAAAAAAGGATAAAGTGATTAACACAAGAGTTATACAAAGTTAAAAATTTAAAACAAGCAACTAAACATATCAGGTTCAACTTACCATTTTTTGACCTTACATATTGCCGGTAAGCATAATCCTCAAGAGATAAAATGAGTCGGGGAAAACAAACTTCTTATTATTTATTTATCAACAACAAACACAAAACCAATGATCCTCATACAAAGTGGGGAAATAAAGCTGCGCACACAAAATGTAATAAACGGTCATTATCGGGCTAACAAAATTCCATCAGGTTCAAACATTGGAATGTTAAACACACCCCTACGAGAACATTGAAGTGGACTGGCATCATGACAACGTTTGAAAGCTTTAAAACATCACATCAAAGAAACTCATCATGATCTTCGGAAGAATGTCAAAAGTAAAACAAAACAAACAATAAAATATATTTGTAACCAACACTAAATTTTATAAAATTCTCAAAGCAATGAAGTAGCAATAACTACATGAAATATCAGAAAAAAGTAATGATAGTTTGACACACTTGGATGTCCAAATGGACGGAATATAAATGATAGCAAAAATCACCATTATAATCTTATCCACTTGACCGCAAGCTTGAAAGATTCACCAAGACCCCAATATGTACAAGAAACCCGACCCAAGAACAACCCAGTAAGCTCTACCGCGAATATTCCCATCTAGTAAGAATTTAGACAAAAGGATGAAACCGTATACTTTAATAATTTAAAAATTTATGAAATCATTACCTATTATAAAGAAGATTTTGACAGCTAATGGATAGCATTATGTGTGTGAATTTCAATTAGAAGGTTTAAACTTTGACTTGAGATGGTCAAATTCAGGACCAAAAAACAGCTAGAAAACCGACAAACATCTCTTAGACATAATGACCGTCTCCGAAAATTTCAATTAGAACAAAGAATAGACTTACATCCGTGTTCTTAAATTATTAAAATTGAATGCGACGGTAAAAATAAACTCAAACAAAGCCAAAATGAAATCAAATCTAGTCAAACAAAAGAAGCCCCCAAAAAAAAAAAAAGATTTCCCTCCTCCTTTACCGGGAATTTGAGACTGCTTTACGATGTGACCATAACCACCCCCATCAGCGAGGCGGAGTTAAAAACTGTTTTAAACCCTTCTAATGTCATTTGACCAACTGACTCGGGCCAACACCCACAACGCCCAGCGAAGGCAGTTAGGGTTACGTCCCTTTCACGTGAGCTGGGGCCTAACCCCTTACTTCAGCGAATAATTACCCTCTTCCTTCAACACGGAGATGACGTAAAATTCTATAGGTAGGGCAAAGATACGAGCGGTAAAATAAGAACAAAGGTAATAAATATATGCATCAGCAGGACCAACACACATAGCAAGCGAGGCTATCCTATGGCGAGGACAATAAACATATCCATCATGCAGACCAAACAGATATATCCGCGCAGGATAATGGTACATGAAAGCAAAGAAAAATTTAGGCAATCACAATCATAGTGTAGTATAGAACCTTACCTTGCAAATCCATGGGTTGCCTAGTACAATTAGTGGAATACCAAGAAATAACCTCAACAATACACTGCAGATGGGTAAATAAAAGTATCCCGCGACAAATAAACATTTAAAATAGCCCTCCCTCGCTTGCCAAGGATTGGGACCATGAGGAACCCACATTTAGGGCCGGATTTAAAAACATATTCATTTTAAAGTTACACTTACTAGAACTTTATATAAGATTAACACATCACAAAACATTAATAATCTTAACTTAGGATTCAGGTCCACAACAACTAAAAGTTACACATAAAAATAGAAGCCTTAAGTTATAAACATGCATCAAAGCATTAAGTTCAACCAAGCAAAGAACAACACAAGTCTATCATTAAGCATTAATTAATCCGCAACACTCGCAGGCCTGATAAATGTCTTCTCAAGCAAAGACGGGCAACAAAAACTCCACAAGATGAAAGGTCACGTTGTTCGTCTCCCACCAACAGAGAAAGACCGACCCGGCCAAGTTGGTAGCAACCGCAAAGATCAAAAAGCGGATGTAAACATCAAGGTTCTTGTCATCCATAGCATACTTGCACTTTCGTAAACGTAATCTTCACCAAGGTAATGCCTAATGACACGAGAAACAAGCTTCACCTTTATTAGAACAATCCAATCCCTTAGCGGCAACTAGTTTGTCACAGC
Source organism: Hyparrhenia diplandra (assembly GCA_015847255.1). Classification (NCBI taxonomy): domain Eukaryota; kingdom Viridiplantae; phylum Streptophyta; class Magnoliopsida; order Poales; family Poaceae; genus Hyparrhenia; species Hyparrhenia diplandra. Next base: position 4,053 of record JADLZK010009057.1, read on the forward strand.
ACACGAATCAATACATAAATTCTCAATAACAAACCGCAAAGATCTGACCTCATCCTTGAGAACCCCTGTCAGACATAACCTTCTTAAAAAAATTGTCAAACAAGCATTTCGAATTAAAAGAATACCTCAGTTGAGAATCCTAAAAACTAGTAAATCCCAAACAATTTTATGTTAACAAAGAAGAATATTTTATGCCATAATTACACGAATATTTCTTCAAAAAACAAATGTGGGAAGTATTATGGTCAAATATCAAACTAACAGTGGTACGATAAGAATTTTAATTCAAGATTCAAAAAGAAACTACCTTCTCGGCCACTCAATCTCAATGAAAGATTCAAAGACCCAATTTTAAACCACGATGTTCTTGTTTTCATGAAGAACAACATTGGTACCACCAAACTTTAACACGGTAATAGATGAATGTCGAGCATGAAGCTTCGTCCACGAAAGAAGACAATAAACTCCCCCTTTCTTCTAATAGCAAAAACTTCATCCTCTCAACAACATAATCAGGACCACCAAGCAATTTGAATGCTCAGCAACAGCATGTGACATCATCATCGCTCAGGGCCATCACCTTGATGAAGCTTTGCATACATCAAATAGATGCGAGGACCAGCAACTAGACCAAGGACATCCATCACATCTCGAGGCACAGGACTTGCATGATTTGCCATCTAGACAAAAAAATGTGAATCTAATTAGCATACAAAAAAATGCAAGTTATTTTAAATGCGTTCCCCAAAAACTGGAATCATTATGCAAACAAAGTGAAAAACAAACTATACAATACTGCAATTATATAACCAGCACTTGAAAATCAATTCTAGGACTGAACAAACAATACAGAAACCTTGTAGCACATGGAATAGTCATGTAACAAAAGTAAAAAAACTGTTACTCATGTAGACTACATAGAAAAACAGTTTACACCACATACATTCAAAACATTATCATCCTTGGTAGGACACACATAAGACTGCTAATGCTTTCATATAGATAGAACAAAAAATGATGCATTACCTCAATCCTGTCTCCAACCGCAACTGCTTAACCTCGAGATGTACAAAGCAAAGAGTCATATGAACGAAGAAATATACAAAGTTTATCCAACCGTTAAACTCCTATATTTATTATAAAAGAGACTACCCTGTAAAGATAGACTCAATACAGTACCTTGATCAATCTAGATCTCGAGGCGTTAGGTAGCACTAAGAACAAGTAGGCAACCCGGAAATGTACAGAAATAAGTCCCCATCGACATGGAACAGAGAAGTAATCTAAAAAAGGCAAACCGAAATCTTTTCGGTTGATAAACTCGTGACTTCAGATCTACAGGATAGGGAATGCAAACAACAATAACAACGAGCACTAAAACACATAGATGATACAAATTAAAAGGAAGGAAAAAGTGGATTTTTGAAACATAAAACCCATCTTTAACAACTAACCCATAGCCAATGAATCTATAGAAAAAGAAGTAAGGAAATGCAAGAACAAACAAGCGGCAAGACTAGCAACAAATGAGGCCAAGATGATAGAGGACAAGACGGACAAAGATAGCATCGTGATAAAGGATTCACCAAGCGGTTAAGATCTAGGAAGAAAATGATGAACCGAGGCCTTTGCTTGCTCTTACCAGAAGAATAGAAGAGACCCACGAGAAACCCAACCGAGAGACAGGAGAGAGAGAGAGAGAAAAGGAGTGTGAACTGACATATAAAGGCAGAGGGGCGTAGGGCGGTTCCTAAGAAACCAAAAAACTGTATTCGCTATTCGCACAAGAGGGGCCGATATTTTTTTTCCCTCTTCCAACCAACTCGACGAATTTTCAAAGACATATTAAAAACTTGAAATGGGCCTCCTCCAGTTTCATGGGCCTTAGCAAACAAAACGATTTTCATCGAAAAAGCCCAAACCAATAGCCTAATTTAGCAAAATATCCAAACCAGCCCAAGGCAATCTGTAGAAAAATCCAAGCCAACCAAAATAGACATTTAACTAACCTTTAAACACAAATGAAAGCTCAATGCTTGTTTGCTAGTCCAATGTTTAACGAGACTATTTTTACTCCATCATCCCTCATCTTTGCGTTTCTTCATTAAATGCTCCATCCAACATCAATTACATGGGGGAAAAAAATGTCAGTCCATGTTCTCCTTCGATTATACAAAACCAACATAGGCATTCAAACTTAGTACGCATTCTTACATTTTCACATATTTGCTTCGCTTGTAGACAATCACACACCACATGTCGCCATTAGCAGATGGATCCACCATAAATTACATGAGAGTACAACATAATGCGGTAAGGAAAATGTAATATTGCAAAGCGTATTTTTTTACAAATAATCAAAATTATGATACATGTAGTATTGCAAATCGTATTTACTACTATAGCGCTTGCAAGACATAGTAATTTTCATTTATCCCACTCGCAATTTACTAACCAATGTAGATAATACTACTATAAATACTGTATCAAGAAGGCAATACTCACTTCAATTTTTCATGTACTGCCAACTCTTCTATGAATCAATTTGTCTTCCTAACACAAAAAGACATGCAAATAACAATTAATTAACAAGACTCCAAAGATGACCCAAGAAGGTAATTCACAAAAAAAGTTATAACTATACCTCCCTCAAGATACATGTGAATAGTACAACAAGCTAAGGCCATGTACACATATTAGTCCTCTCAAAACCAAAAAAAAAAAGTAAAATCAAGGGAAACAAAATTTTTCCCTCCTCCTCGAGGGCTTGGGACCCCGCTGTGGTGCCATTAACTATAATACAATCTAGCACCACAAAGTGAGTTAAATTTTTTTTTACAATGTTAGACATTACATAGATACATGAATATAAGAAACAAGACATAAAAGTAGTTGCATAAGACATATGTTGTTTTTACAATAACCTAAATAGAAGTGCCATACATGCAATACAAATTACTTAGAACAAGCAAATATAACAAGACATACTAGTGAAACTTTATAAAAACATATCACTCCACGATCCCTCCCACTCCATCCTTTCCAACAAGGCACTAAGGATGGAGTCATAATCAATCCCCTCGAAAAGCGACAATCCGGGCGGCTAAGGTTCCTCCTCAAAACCACGAGCAACACATTGCTTGTGGAAGACATGCCGACATCGCAGAATGCCCAAAATGTAATCACCAATGGAACCTTTGGATCACGATTTGGAGGATCACACAACTCCCCGAGACAAATACTACACTTGGCATGAATACAAAACCTAACAAATCTTTCTTTGCCGAACCACCTCCGAACCCTTCTCATCAACCTTCTTTCCCTTATCACTACCACCACCTAGAACTATCTCCACCACTAGCAACCGAAGCTATTTCCACGTAAGGATGGAGAGCAGATGAGAGCAAGTAGTACTGAAAGCAATAAAAGAAACAAGGCTGCCCTTCATCCTTATAAAGGCATCGATTAGCAGGCAAGACAAAATTTAAACAAGATCAATGCAAAGGAAATACCTTCGCGGCCCGGCTTGATATTCTTGTGATCAATACAAAAAGATACGGGCATCCAACGTAAAACCGCTCCCAAAGTAAATGCTCATTGGGAACACATTGACCAAGACAAAGGTAATCTAAAATGTTGGCAAAAAATAACTCACAACCTACGTATATAGTGGACAAACACATGCACATAAATAGAGACAAGAATGTACAAAGTTCGGAAGGAAAAGACTACTCGACTTCTATAACATTAAATGCACGCTATCACGGCGGGCCAACAAAGTACCTAACAAACCTACTAAACAACAAAAAGCTACTCAACATACCTTCTAGATGGCTAGATGGAGACTTATCAATATATGAACACAACACGTAACATAACGACGGAGTTCGAATACACACATAAAGTATCGGCATTATCTTCAACTTTGATTTGACTTTCAAAGGATCTTTAGCTAAAGAAACGGGCTTGCCATTTACGAGTGATTAATTTGGCCATTCACACATTCACCAAGACATGCACATGAGCCTAGCAATATGCGGCATCTAACAACAGAGAGAAGGCTAATCCCTAGAGCTGCATCATACGAGATCAATATTTCCCCACTCGGCAAACATGAATTGACAAGTATGGAAGCAAGGATGCCATTTATCGGCAATGCGGTTGGTCGAGAAAGGACTTAGGCGCTTAAACACAAATCGTCGAAATTATACCTTATACTTCAATAATTGGCGGATGACTCACGCATCAACAAAAACCTCAAAAAATTGTAAAAAGTTAGACCATAATAGCTTATGCGGCCTCACAAAGATTGAGCACTTATATCCCATAATAGCTATGGCTACTAACCTTGATGACGGTATTTTGTGACTCCACCCCATGCTTCCTTCATCGTCATCAACTGCGAGGGAAAAATAATCAACAAATACATGATGGATTGATAGAATTCCATGCACAACAACATAGATTGCAACAAAACTCAAGCAGAGATGAGCAACAAGATTCACATTGTCACTCTAAAGAAAGTGAACCAACTTCGGTTTAACCATCATTTATCAAGAAGAACTAAGAAAGATGCTTACATCTTAACAAACTTAGGCAAACTAGAAATTGATTGACTTCTTGAGTAAATTGGCTTGTATGCACATCAAAAATTGTAATCCAACTATCTTGCCTATAACTAATGAAACCTATCGGCAAAATCAAGCAAAAAACCATGACAATTGGAGTACAACAAGGTGAAAATAAATGTGGGAGCACTGACAAAGCACTTATCTTAGCGGGAGCGATGACGGGATCACAACATCAAAGGACCAAGATCAAACTTCATACGGGAGGCTACAAACAAACATCCGGGCACCACATCCGTCCGCGGGGGCTCCATCAACATGAGAATGCGGCGAGATGAGAGAAGTATTAGTGCAAAAGCTTGGAAAACATAAGACATCGAAAATTATCGTCTTTTGTCAAAAAATAAAAATTTTGATGTGTCACACCTTGAAATGAAATCCATATGTCATCACCATCAGCCTTTCGATCCACAATGCATTACATAACAAAGAAAACTAAAAAGTCGGATCAACTGTTACACAATTTCATATATAAGATTAAAAAAATACAAGCAAGTGATCTTACATGTTAAACTCCTTGTCGCACAATGAAGGCACAATGCAATGCACATCTCCTCACCATCATCAGTTCATCACAATGCATTACATTTGTCTGATTACATCGAAAAATATATATAATCAGATAACTAGCAAAATAATTGCCTGAAAATATATTGAAAGGGAATACATATAAAATTGATATTTCATATATAACTCACGAACAAATTTGAAACCGGTCCTCACGAAATCAGACCCACACGGAAATCAAAACTCAATCAATAGTTTCCCTCCTCCTTTTCGGGGCTTGGGACCCTTTATGATAGCGCTTTAAAAATAAAGCTGAATGGTACCAACATAGGCGGAGTTAAACTTTGGCTTCAAAAAATTGTTAGACAACTTGATTTATGATATAAAATATAGAAATGTTCATACAGTCACAAAGCAGTATAAGCCTTATTCACGGAATTTAGAAATGTATCGACATCCCAAAAACGGACATGAATCATGACGAAAATGAAACCAAAATCAGCCAAATAAAGATCAATATGAACCCTACGGAAAGGCACACACTAGGAATCTTAGAAGAACCTTCATCCAAACAACCCATCAATCTTCAACCAATTGACCAGGAATTGCAAAGTGATGCAAGTCCTTTGGCGGGATCGCCACGGTAACACCAACATCATAGTAAAAATCTTCACCTTTAGGCCTAATTGATATAGACAACACTTGATCTGGAGATAACAATGAACCTTGAGCAGTCCGCGAGCGGCCTTTCCCAAGAATAGCACATCATCCTCATCAAGAACCTTAACATATCTTTGTGTTGCTCGGTGGATCCACTTACAAACATCGCTTCGCGAGAAACTCCGCCACGATTTTCCCTAATAGCCAACACAACATTTTTAACCTAACAACACCTTTATAACCTTAATAAGATTAGATTGCTCACCGGCATGGATGCAAAATATTAGCAACAAATAGGGACCGCGTTGATTAACAAATTAAGCGGTTTCTGCTTGACATTAGAGGTGCTTGAGAACACCTTCTTTGGAACAACTTTGAAAAATTATAAAGATAAATATAGGTAAAGACAAATAAGCATCATAATTAATAAACCCCGGTCACAAAGAGATACATACCTTGATCCTCACGGGAATTCTAAAGATAATTTGTCGGAGAGGTCTCTTCTTCACCTTTGGCATTTAGAGCGCCTTTGAACAATACTTTTCAACTAAAGAAAATGGACACTACGGGGCCCAACCATAGCAAAACACCAACCCGGCACGGCCGGCACAAAACTATCATCATGCACTACGGACATACCGCGGTATCATCATGCTCATCGACACAAATCTTGACATCCTTGAAATTAGTGTGAGGATACATGGACGGACACCCGCTGACCAGCAAACATAACTTTCTCATGACTATTGGCGCCATTTAAACGCCTCACACCTCGAAACTAGGCGAAGTCCATAATCAAACCTAGCATTTCGGTGACATAACAAGACACTTGCACATTCCTTTGAACATACATGCTGACCATATGCGACCTAAATAAAAATTCAACTTATATATCAAAGGAAAACTAAGAATGCGGAAAAACATACATCGGTATGTACTAACATACCAAATTCAAGCATCGAGGAAGCTTGTGTACTTTACAAAGAATATAAGGAATGAACAATTTGGACTTAACAACACATCCAACAACAATATATAGAACAAAAAATGATAAAAATAGTATATGCATTAGTCAATTTAAGATGCATCCTTTTTGCATGCATTGAATATTGTACAAGCGATGCAAAGTTACTAAAACCACTAATTTAGATACATGCATACATTCAAATATGGATTCATGGCAAAGAAAAGACCAGACTATTTCAATTAAATCAAGATCCATGCATGCATTCAAATTCAATAACTATAAAGATCGCCATTTACTCCTATTGTCCAAATATAGGGATTCAATTACATGCAAACAAAAATAGCACCAATCAAGATAAAAAAATGTTGCAAGGAAATCACCTTTAATATACCTATATTTTCAACTCCTTACGAAAAAAGCCATTCCCACGCACGAAAAACAAAATAAATTCAAAAGTTCTCCCTCATCCTTTTACCGGGGCTTAGGACTGCTACTATGGGACACCTTGCCTTACCACGGTATGGCGGACTTAAAAACTTTTCAAAATATGACAATACGAGGAGACCAATACGAAAAAGAAACAATTACATATTATATAAGCGGAATTGCGTTTCTGAAGCGATTACCAAATTATTTTAGATGACATTGCAATAAAGGAAACAATGATTATAAATTGAGAATCAAGACAAACTATTACCTATAGGATAACATAGAAAGAAAAACAATTGTTTCATTATATTTCAATGGAAAAGGCGGTAACATAGTTCACAAGGCGGCTTACGAAGAACACATATACCAAGCGACAAGCTGCGTCACCAAGACAAGACAAGACATCACCTGATTTCCCAAAAATATTTGAATACTCGACAACAAAGAAGCGTCAGGAAAATAAATAAACAATGAATACTCAAGACAACACAACACACAGAAATCACACATAGTACTACTGCTTAATCTTTGATTGAGCATCACTCTCAAGATTATGTTCGAAAAAACCCGAGCTCATTTAGATACTTGACACGAATGTTGTTAACATCATCGCGACCATACTTACGCTTCATATTGACACCAATTCATATTGCCCCAAATTAATCATTGCCTGATTCAACATCATGCATTGACTGAAAGAATAATACAACCCGAGGGTAAATCATATTGCTCCAAATAAATCAACCAAGGTAAATCCACCATCCATACAAATAGGAAGCGAGAAATACACTTACTCTGGATCCAAGCTGCGGCATATTTGGTTCATAAAAGACTTTGAAACCATGGAAGCCATAATCAATCTTCACAACCTCTTGCACCCGGACCGGCTTTAGATTTTCCAACTAAAATTCGGGAAAAATAAAACAACACAGTTCAAACCATATTTAGCTACCGAGCAAATATGAAATGAAAACCTACTTACCAATTCATCTTCAACTGCCTTTTTTTAAAGGATAAATCAATGCGAAAAGTGCGGCATGGATCGAATCACACAACATCTTCGTAGAAGGTGCACAACAACAACGCATTACCCGGCGGCCATGATATGAAATAGGGAGATACAACCGCCAACATAAAATCTAATAAAAAAAACGAGAATAACCAATACCAAAAAAACTAAGCATCATTAAAACACTTACGGTTTCACTTTTACCCAACCCTTTGGCGAGCTAGTACCTTTGAAGCATTTCACGGTATGTTGATAGAGCTCATCCTCCCTCGAATCATTTTTCACCATGATTCCCAATTAGATAATCCTAATAACACATTTTTCAGTAATCGTATTTGCATGTAACACGGCAAGCATATAATTTTGCAAAACAAACAAACTCACCCCAACTTTCGAGAAAAGTAATGCTTCTTTAAAACCTTAGGATGATTACGAAGAAACAGTCTACACAAAGCATTAACAACAAAGTAGCTCAAGATTGCACCAGGCTGCATAGTAGAAAGTGCACTAAACTTGACAATTACAAGTCTAAAATTGGCGGCAACGACCACGCATAAAAAACCTAACTTCGACTTCACACACCTAATACGGCGGCAATCAAACAAAAGGTAGAAAAGACCATAAAACAGTGTACTCACTTGCTATTTTCTTTTCTAGAAGCAAATTCCAGCGACTTCACACGAGATCAATCTGCAATCTCGATACTCTAACCTTGGGTTCAGGAACAACATAAGAGGGCTGCACTTATATACGCGGGCTGTACAAGCCGCATTGGGACTGACGAGTAGCAATATTTGAGCCCGGCTGGAACAAAACCATCTTCACCGAGACAAGCGGTTGCTACCAATTGACCTTGAAGGTGTAAAGCAAAAACCATGAAGCGGTAGAAAGCGAAGCCTCTTTTAGTGGGTAAAATCCCAATTACCACCACGCAAAAGAATTGGAAAACCAAACAAAACTAAATATGTACACCATTCGGAAAATCAAGTAGCTCTGTCCAATAGGTTAATCAACATCCTATTTCATTGCACGCTCAAACTAACCCACAAACAACAGCCTGAAAACATATCGGAGAAAATATGTACACCATTCATCACACCAAAGTTATGTACAAACATCCCTACAAGTATATACTATAAATTGTTCAAAGCAAGACATAAAACTTCCACAAGGTCTTCCAAACAGTCAAAATATCTCCAAGAAATCCTCCACAATTAATAAGATCAGACAACCCAGTTCACAATATCAATGGGGACTCCAGAAGCACTGACAGCAGCAAGTGGAATAGGATATTGGTCAACATTTTCACCATCCTCCGGACAATCATTAAGAGGTTGAGACTCGAATAGATGTATCCCTAATAAAAAGAAAACAAAATTTGAGCGATGGAAAACAATTTTTTTAAAAAAACGAGAACAAATCATAGCTGAGGATTAACAAGCTTACGGTGGAGGAGGAGGTAATCCATGATTCACATTTCTTTGACTCGAGGCGGTTCATCAAACCTGATTGTACCACCTTGAGGAATTGGCACCTTGGTTGTCAGGAAACAAAAATGAATTCACGAATAAAATTTGCGGCGTCTCAAGTCAAACATGGACTGAAATTGGACTGGAAAAAACAAAAATCATTTACCACCTTGCTACAAAAACACTCCATTATAAAGCGGATCAATAATTTAGATAGAATAACATACATTGGAAGGGCCAAAACCATGGAATTGACGGCGGTGATTCCATGTGAACCGGATCCATCCTTAACCTACATAGAACCACTATAAATTAAAATTGACCATACAACAGAATGCTCATGATTAACATAAAGAAATGACCGCGAGAACATTTACCCGCAGGCCTTGCTGCGCGGCACACCTAAACCAACGGGGCGCCTCGCAAGGATCTTCAATAAAGTTGCCTAAATCATCTTGAAATTCAACCAATCTAAAAGGCGGCACACTAGGACTGTTGAAGTAAGGAATGTTTTCTTTCCGGCTGGCAGATGCGGCAGATTGTTTCCTACTCGGCATAAACAAAATTGCACAAATATTTAGTTGCAATTCAGATAAAAATAAACTGCAATCAAACAAATACATCTAACCTCGGCATGATGGGGCAGAAGCGTGCCGGCACCAGCATCAACAGGGGACCTCTAGCATCGGCGGCCGCGGCACTAGTCCTACGGCCTTCGGCAAAGAGTACTGCCCGAACCCAACAACACCACCGGACTCAAGATTTACTTCACCTTGTAGATTTCCTTGAACTTGAACGAGGATCACTGGCGAGAAGGAGCACCACAAGTAGGCCGAGCACCACCACGAAGAGGAGTTTTACCAGGCTGAACTTCCTGAACACAAAAGAACCAATGCAAACAACACCCGATCATGATGATATTAAGGGCGAACTTCCTCAACCACGAAAAAATAACTTTCTAACTATAAAAAAAAAGGAAACAAGTATACAAACAAATTCAATTACTCACATCATCTATTAAGATGGGCCGCTTCGAACAACTCTCCTATTTTGCCGGGCGGCATCAACAACCCGGTAGTTATCGGAAGAAGCGCCGGTGCTAAGGACTTAGAGGCGGACGACCAACTTTTACTTGTTGCGGTCGAGTCCTCTTAGCAACTTTGTTTGGGAGGAACAAAGTCGAACTTTTCCTCTTCCTTCTCCCTCGCACTACTATCGGCGCACTTCATGAACACTTTGTGCGAAGGAGAAGATGCATCTCTTTGTCCGGCTCCATATTTCTTCGCTCATTATCCGGCCCCTGGATTACCTCCCACGATCCACGGCGGGAAAGCAAAGTTCAACGAGGAACTAAAAAGAAATAGAGTAACCGAAGAAATGAACAAAGATAATAGTCAATTTACCTCCAGCAGGCTGTTCGTCCACCAACAACTTGATTTGCATCGGCGACAACATCATTTCCATCAGACTCTAAAATCTCAGTTGAAGAAAATTCAGGTTGCTGAGACACAGAAGGAACAACATTTCCACCACCTCCACCTCCATTACTTCCACCAACAACACGAGCATCACGGCTCTACTACTTTCACCAACATTGGCCCGGCATTCAAGGCGGCATCACCAGCGCGTACCTGCTGGAGGAAGCGCCTTTGGATCAACAAATGCAGCGGCGCGACATCACCATCAACATTTTTCTTCCGCTACAAAACCATCTCTATTGCGAATTCTCGGCACCATCTACAACATGTTCGGGTGCATCGTGACATCATGATCCGAGACACCTCCATGGCGGCGATGCATATATGTGAACATTTTGCCAACCGACCACCAAGGGCGTGCAGTAACCATATCTCATTTGGTGCCTCTCAAAAATACCACACATCTCTACTCTATCCTGTATTACAAAATAATTTACAATCAAATAAGTAACAGCAAATCAATCAAACAGTTGTGAAACAAGAATAAATATACAACACACATACATCGGGACGAATGAATCCACAACGCCCGGTCCAAAGTATCTTTAAAAGCGGCACAAGCATCCTGCGGCAAAAGGTATTCATCATAGCTTGTGTCCTCATATTTTTAAACTACATCAAAAGATGTTAAAGATCACTCGCGATCACTTGAGCATACCAAACAGAGATAACACAACAGCGATGCAGGTTTATCAAACTCGGAAGGGCTTTCCATAGATGTTACTAGAAACACGATCATAAGATGCAAACTTCCTAATCATATCACCCTTCCGATTCACGTCCTTGGAAGATGTTGAGCCCGGGGTTCCCAACACGGTTCTTAGCCTGCGCTTTCGGGGCGGCGGGGCTACGAAGGAGAAGGGATCAAATCGTGTGCTCGTAGTTTGCAAATGGTAATAATACTCCATAACTGGAATTCACCAACCTCCTCTTAGGGAAGGCTGCCTCTTTATTTATAGTCACATAATTAGCCACAAAATGTGAGATTACAACTATACCCTTCTACATTCTCGAATATTCCCTCGAGCTTACAAATTGAAGGACCGACCCACCGTATTTTTGCACTACCTACCGTCTTGGACCTGCCCCTCCAATTGCGGGCCTGTTGTTCTCGGCACAGGGACCTCCACGAGTCTTGCCTTGTTCCATCCGGATCCGTCGTGGCGAAGGCCCCGCGTCGTCCTTCACGGGCGAGGCAAGTGGAGTGCGGGCCTCACGCCCAGTCTTTGCCGTCCGGGGCACCCATTGTCGTCCACTGGCCGAGCCCGGCGGACCTTGACACCTTCGCTGTCTGGCGGCGGAGGTCCGATCGGCCGTCCTCTCACGAGGAAAACAAGGTCAAAATAACTTGGCAGTCGATAACACCTTCCCTTGAGCACCTCGTGCGCGCGGAACACCTCCGGCGCCGTGGGGGCTATTCCCCCGCGGTCCCCTTGAGGGCGAGAGGTCGTGGCGGAGGCGTGCCTTCGTTCTCAACCGATGCGACACTAGCGGAGGTGTTGAGGTTCCCCTTCCCCACGGGACGATTTCGTGAGGACCGCCCGCTTTCTTGAATTTGAATCGATCGCGTTACATAGCATGGACTTGATTAGGCGCGTCCCGAGGTTGAGGTGGCCGTTCTTGCCGTTGGTCGTGACAGGATATTTTGGGACGAGCGGGGTGTTTGCCCGTACTATAAGAGGGCCTCCACACTGGGTGGAGACACCCCAGCCATCGCTTTCCTCCTCGCTTTGTTGCCTTCCTACGCATCTATTTTTTTCTCGCTCCCTTCATCTTTCGCGCCTCCCGCTGCCCTTATAGCTTGCTAGGGTGCATCGCGGCGTGTCCCCTAAACCGCCCAGCATAAAGGGGCCGCTTTCCCCCGCCACGAGCTCCACGGGGCCGGGCAGGGCCTCGCGCTTTATCGCTCTAGCCAATATCTTCGCCTCTTTGAGGAGTGTATGCTAGACCGCGGCCCGCGCACAAGACACGGAGGAGACTCTATCCGGCGCCGAAGCCTGCGTCGGCGATCTCATGGCTTGCGAGGAAGGCGGTGCTACTTTACGACTTGGCTCCTCGAGAAGATGATTGAGCGTGCTCGGCGACCTCGAAGGGTTATATTGGGAGAATTGTGAGGTGGCTTCCCGGGCGAGACCGTGCGGGCTGCGAGCCGCAACACCGGTGGGGCATCGTTTTTAAGGATTTTCACTTGCGGCCTCCCGCCGCCCTCTTGCTCTTTCACTGCGGTACGGTGGTGGAGTCTTTCGGCGTGCATTCATCCCGCTCTCACTCCCACGCGTTTCTCACGCTTTCCAAGTTTGTGTGGGCGGTCAGTCGTATGGCGGAGAGGGGTGGACACGAACACCTGTCCGCTTCTACGAACCTGGCGGCCGAGCCCCTAAGATGCCGATGGGAGGCGAGGAAGAGCTTCGGTTGGGTCTTTGTACATTCGGCTCCGCTCGTTATCGGGGAGAGGAGAAAGCGGAGATCTCCTTCAGCGAAGAGTAAAGTGGGAGCCCGGTTGAATGGAGTATTTATCACGCCAAGTCATGCATGCACGACAAGGGCCGTTGATGGGGAGGAGGTCTCGCTATCCCTTCGCCTCCAAGTTGGTCCCTCGTGGACATCGCGTCTCCCGCCCTACGGACCGAACAACGATCCGTCGGATCGACGGGAGGAGAAGTGTCGCGAAGCCTTCCTTCTCCGCGTGCCGCTACTCGAGGGTGGCCGTGACTTGATGGAAGAGATATGTGCGACTAAATACTCTCCATTGAAGCGCCATAGGGAGCGTTCACGGTGAGAGGGTGAATCCTTATCTTTGGGGACGCTGGAGGTTACCGTTCCGCATTAGCGCCTCGGGTGTTCGGCTACGGAAAGGTGTTAGGGCACGCCTTTATGTGTGATTGAGATGGAGGCTCGGGAGTTCTTTGGCCCCCATCTCGATGAAGGAGTTCTCGCGTGGAGGTCTCGGGGGGCGGGGATAATGCCTCGTCTGAACCGTGTCTTCGAGGAGATGAAGGTTGAGTACGGGAACCATAGTGTTTCCGGCCGAAGTCTTGGCGGAATCAAGAGGCGCGAGGACAGAGGAAGAAGCCATGACTCGCAAGGCGGTGAAGGGAAATCTCCTGGGCCAAAGCAGCGGGTGACAAGAGGGAAGCCCCTCCCCCGTTGACACGGGGAAGTCAAAGAAGAGCAAGTTGGGCAGCACCTCCGCTAGGCCTCCGGAGTCCACTGCCGCATTTATTACGGCCAAGGAGGAGGCTAAAAAAGAAAAAAACTTGCTTGCCAAGCTAGGCCGGAAGTGAGCTCTTGTGGAGGTGTTCCGCCCGGCATTTGAGGGGGGTGGAGAAGATGGCGTGCCTGGTGAGGATCTGTCGCCGGGTCCTCCGACGCTGCCCCTTTGATCGTGGCCGGTGGAGTTTCTCGCCGATGGTCGGGTGGTCTCCCCCGTGACGGTGCGAAGCGAGCCTTCCTTGGCAAGGCGACCTCGGAGGTATCGAAGGCTATGGCTGATCCTATGGCCGACTTTCTCCGAGCTCCAATGGCGGGTCCGCCTCGGGTTCGAGAGCGAGGGAGCCCTTTGGAGAACGGTCACGAGGATAGGCCGCGGCGAAGGTGACTGAGCAAGAGGTGGTAGTTGATTACGCCGTCAAGATTCTTTGTGCCGCTGGCGGCGGGGTGAATCTCACCTACATCCAGATGCAGGAGCCTGAGCCGCTCAGGGCCGTTCACGCGTCTAAGGGCAGGGCGTTGGCCGAGAGCTTCTGGCGCAAAGGCTGCGAAGCTTTGCGGAGATGCTTGGAGGTCTTTAGCGTGCTGGTGCCGCCTCGCTCACGCTGTGTTGTTGGAGATGCGTTTTGTTTGGCGTGTTGCTCTTTGTTTTATTGTATTTTTGTTTTTCTGGACCAGCTTTGTTGCTCTTTTTGCTCGGATGATGGTGAAGCTGTTGGTGGTCTGGGGGTTGAGCTCTCCTCGGATGGTTGTGGAGGGTAGTTTAAGTGAGTGCTCTTGCTTGTTTTGTTTTATTGGTTTTGTTTCATTAGGTTTTGCGAGCTTGTTTGATATTACGATTAGATACTATTTGCAAATATTTTTTTAGAAGGAGGCGTCTACGAGGTCTTCGACAAGGCTGTGGACGAGGAGCCTTTCGGTGCGGAGGAGATGTCCTTTTTTTGCGGTTTATCTTTAACTCATATTTGGTTGAGTTGTTCTAATGTCGGGGCTTTGGTGCACGAGATGACCACTTCCTTGGAATGCGTCCGTGCTAAGGTTCATCGGAACTTGTAGGCGCGGGACAAGATATTGGACGGAGTTGGAAGGAGGTCTATGCACTGGCGAGGAGAAGGCTTCACGGAGAAGCATGGGGGCGAGGCTTAGCGAGAAAGGCCTGGCTGCGACTAAGGAGGCGCACGACCGGTGGTTTTCACGTGCGAGGGGTGGTGCGAGAAAGCCCCTCAGCGAGATGGAGGTTAAAGGCGGAGGAGGCTAACGGCACGACCCGTCGCGAGCTCGGTCCATGGAGAGCCGGTGGAAGCGTGGACCGGCGTCTATCGCGTCCTGCACCTCCCTGCGCTTTCGATTGATGGAGGCCGTGACTTCCGTGGCGCGGTAGTAACACACCTTTCCCTACGGAGGGGCGGAAGCACCCGGTGTTCTCTCGGGGGGCGTCAGGAACGTCGCCAAGCTCCCCGGATGTCTTTGCGGGGGGGGTGTCGACCGATTCTTTCGAATGCGGCAACAAATATTGCCCGCATCCTCTGCAAGGAGGGGTGTGGCGGCGTGGCCGGAGTTCGGCGTGAAGGAGATCCACCATCCGTAGTGGCGGGCTTGGTGGTGGGCGCTCAAGTTTGTGGGCTCGTTCATGAAGAAGTTAAAAGGCGGTCCATGGGCGGCGGAGGCTGCTTCCCTTGCTCGTTCCCTTTTCCAGGTGAATATTTGTGCTTAGGGTTGCGCGTTATTTTTGTAGTTTCCTTTGTTTTTTGGTGCATGACAAAGTTTTTGTTCGGGGGTGGCGTGCCGGAGGGAGGCTCTGCTCGGCGGATCGAGGTCGCGGAGGAGGTTCGCGGGATCTTTGCTCCGCCACATGCTCCGGGTTGGCGTGGGGATTCACGCACGAATGAATGACGCGGAGGTGTAGAAAGACTTATAGGTCTTTTGTTTTATATGGCTTTTTAGTCTTTTTGTGCGGATGAGAGTCTCGCTTGTAAAAGTATTGGCGTATTACTTAAATGAAGTCTTAATGTTTTACTCAAATTAATGATTTCTGCGCGGAGGTTCATGATGAGGTGCTGCAGCGGGGATATTTATCCGCTTTTGCTTTTTATCGCGATGGCGTTTATGTTGATGGAGACCTTTGGCGTTTTTGGAGGGGATACAGCCGCCAACCCTAGTGTGGATGACATATGCGAGGAGGATGTGTTGTTTGACTTAGCGTGGCGGATGGCGTTTACAAACTCCGTAGCTTGGGAGGGGCCTCCGCTTGAGTCGTTGTAGGCTTTGTTTTTGTTTAATAACATGATGTAAACAGAGGTTTTTTTTATTAATAAGCGGAGGTTATAAAATTTTTATAGAACTTCTTTGCTTTAGTTACATGATACATAGTTGTTTTTTTTTTACGCACTTGTGGATTTGTGAGGAGGCTAATCATTTCTTTCTTTGCGCCAATCCGTCCCCTTCGGCTGCGAGATGTTCGCGTGGGGTATGGATTGTTTTGTTTGGAGACCTCCGCTACACGTGTGGGAAGCACTTCTTGTCTTTCCTCTTCACGGGTCTTCGGCAAGGATCCGGCATTTTGGTTGCTTTGCAAGAAGTTCAGCTCAGGGGGATATTCACAATTCTTAGCGGTCTCCTCCTTGCTTTATTTGCCCAAATGCCAGAGTCTTTCACGATTTCTTACGGTTTCTTCTTTTTTGTTTTTGAGTTGGCGAAGGTTCACATCCGCACTCATGTCGTACTCCTAGTTCTCTTTGGGCGGGTGATAGTCTAAGATAGTGAGTGTGGGGTGTATGTTTTGGGGGCGGTGTTTAGTTTTATAGTGCCTTGGTTATTAACTTCGACTTATTGGGGGTTGTCCTTTGGTAGTTGTGTTAGGTGGGTTGGGTTAGTATATAACCCAATGGTTTTCTTCCCCCTGCGGGTTAGTTACTATGGGTGAGTCTAGCGGTGGCTTGTTGAGCTATCACGTGACAACCGTGTGGGGTTAAATGCGATGGTCTAGGATGCCAATCTAGTGCTCCTCTTATTCGTTTGGAAGCCCAGGACCTTTGAGAACCTGTGAGCTATTAATTCTTTAGATGAACTTTGGTGGTTTGTGTGGTTTGCCCTCTTGGCTACACCTACGCTAGAAGCGTCTTTAGGTCTCTCTTGGCTCTGGCGGCGGAGGTTTCCGAGATGAAGGTCTGAAGGCCGGTTGTGCCGGTTAAATGCGAGAGGGGGCCGCGTCGTCGGCCATTTGGCGGAGGTTTATTTTAGTCTTGTGGCGTGAAGGCCCCATTTGCCCCCCACGGTGGTGTTGATCTCGTCCCTGTCTTCTTGCCGTATGGCAGCTACCTTTGTACCATCTTCTACGCGATGGTGTAATGCTTGCGCAAAGCAGGCGTGTACACGGGCGGAGACTTTTACTGCTAACGGCATGTAATGCATTTGCCTAGCTTGCTATTGTGGAGTATCTTGTCTTTCTTCTTGCTTCTCCGCCACCACCATGCCATCTTCTTTGGAGATGTTTGTAATCTTGGCGGTACAATGTCAAGCACTTGTATGGTTATTGAATGCAATACTATAGCAAGAGTTTGTCTAAATGATGATGAAACTTTTATATGTTACCTCCTAAATGCCTTTCTTTGGCGGAGGTTGTCTTGTCTGAAAGCGGACCGAGGTCTTTTTTTCACTTTTTTGGTTACGACACATTGCCGTTGTGCCACCTCGATGCCTACGACCGGGTAGGACTTTTGAGGATTTTTGGAGACCGTTTCATTGGTCTCTAGAGGTCATTTTCGGGATAGAACCTCCGCGTTCTGTCCGTGAGGATGTCCTCTTAGGCGTTTTTTTGTCGTCTTCGTTTAATTACATGATGGCTGCGTTGCTAGTCACTTTCGACATGGTTTTCTTTGATTGTTGGGGAGAATTTTCCTCTTTATATTTGAGGAGAGGATTTTACATCGGTCTCTCCTCGTTAAAAACCTCACCTCCGCTAGGAGTTCCCCAATGAGGAAAAGAGTGTGTGAGACTTTTTGTACTTTTGAAAGAAATCTATTGCTACTGCGTAAAAGTAAAGGGAGTGGGTGACCTCTAAAACTTATATTTTGCGGGATCTGACCTTACCGTAGTACTGGCGTAGATTGTCCACATTCGGTGTGGTCGGAGGTGTTACTGCCTCGTCGATGAGACGGAAGGCTCCTTGTCTTCTTCTTTGCTTTGGCGATGAGCGGGCCATCCCATTTTGCTTGTAGTTTTCCCACGTTTTGAAGCATTTGGTTTCCTCTTGAGTCTGAGATCTCCATCTTGGATGTGTTTTTGCGGACTCTGCCGTCCCTCCATTTTTGGTCTCCTTTGGTACTTCGAATGTTTTCCACAACTTCTAGCCTTGTTTGTTCTAGTGTCTCTTTTGCGTAATCCTCATCTTACGCTATCTTGTGCTTCATGGCGGAGGCTTTCATGTTTCAGTTCCTCTGGGAGCATTGCTTCTTCTCCATACATGAGCTTAAATGGGGTATACCGGTGTACTTGCGAAGATGTAGTGTTGTGAGACCGGATAACCACAGGTAGTTAAATGCGCCCATGCGCCCTTGCGGAGATTGAGCGAGTTTTTGAGATCCGAGGAGAAGATTATTCCATTTGCTCTTTCCACTGCCCCATTTGATTACGGGTGATAAAGCGATGCGAAGGCTACCTTTGTTCCCATTTGGGGCGAAATCTCTGAACTTATCTCGAGTCAAATTGCTTGCCGTTGTCTCTTTTGTTACTACTCTTGGCACTCGAATCGCAAATTATGTTACGCGGTAAAACTTAGTGATGGACGAGGAGGTTATCTTTGCCGGGGGCTTCGCCTCTATCCCACGGTGAAGTATTCAAGCTGCCACTACTGCGAATTTGTTTCCTCCTCATTTGTTGGTAGAGGGGCCGACAATGTCGATTCCCCATCTCTGTAATGGCCATGTCGGGAGGTATCGGTTTGTGTTTACTGCTGAGGGATTTTTACGGGTGTGGTGCGAAATTTTGGTAAGCCGCATGTCTTGACGATTTCTTTGTCGTCTTTTATATGTGTGGGCGATTAGAACCCTTGGCGAATGGCCTTCGGGGCGGTGCTCTTGGCCCAATGTGGGATCGCAGATATCGGCATGTATTTCCTTGAGTAACTCTATGCCTTGGCTTTGTGGGATACACTTGAGCATTGGCTGGACCAACCCTCTTTTGAAAAGTTGGCCATCGATGAGAGTGTAGCTTCTTGTTCGAGCTTACGTTCTAGCGGCCTCCGCTTCATTTACGGGTAACTCACGTTGTTGAGGTTGTCTAGTATTGCTTGTCTCGGTCTTCGCCTTCTACCAACATGGCCGGTTCTGGAATGCTACTTTGATTGTTTTACATTTTGCTGGTTTGTATGCCACGTTGTAGATGGTGTTTTGTGGCATCTTGAGGAGGTTGTTTCTTTGCCGCTTTTGCTAGGGCATCTGCCTCGTTATTTTGCTCTCTTGGTATGAATTTTTGATGAATCCTTGGAATCTTCGCTCCATTGTCGACCACGCTAAGTAATTAACAAGCTCGGCTCTCTTGCCATGCATTCTTTTTCTACTTGGCCTGCTACTAGCATCGAGTGCATTGACTTCTACTAGCTTTTGCACCATAAGCCTTCGCTTTTTTGTGAGCCCTAATATGAGTCCCTCATATTACTGGCTGTGTTGTTTGTTTGAGTGCATTCCAACCGGTGGCGAGTATGATGTGACTCCCTGTGGTGACATTATCACGGCGGAGGCTCCTGCTCCGTTCGACCCCATGCTCCATCGGTATAAAGCGTCCACAACTCGACTGATCGTTATGCTTTTGTTGGATATGCGGTGTCCATTACGCTACAAAGTACGCTAGCACTTGAGATTTTTATCGCCGACACGTGCACAAATGTCGGTTCGAGGCCGAGATAGCTCATTTGCCCATTTCGCGATTCTTCTTGAGGTTTCTTTGTTTCTTAGGACCTCCGCCCGGTGATTTGTGAGGTGGGCACTATCACTTTGTAAGAGTGGAAATAGTGCTTGAGTTTCTGGATGCTATCACGAGGGCGTATGCTATTTTCTCTATTTACGTGTAGTTGACCTTCGGCTCCCATGAGTGCCTCGATACATAATATATTGGGAGTTGAATGATGCGATCATTTTCGCTTTTCTCTTGGACTACCACATTGGCGCGTGATCGATCTTTGCGATGTATGCATGGGAGTATGGGCTTGTCTTCGTCGGACACGATCGCATGTTAGCTGTTCTTTGTAAGTATTCTTTGAGTTTTTGAAGGCCTCCGCTTTGCTCCTCTCCCCATTTGATGTTTCCTGCTCCCTCGGGGCTTGGAAGAATGGGAGGCTTTTTACTGCCCGACTTGGAAATGAATCTGTTGAGGGGCTGCTATTCTCCTGTTAACTTTTGAACTTCTTTCTTTGTTTTGGGCTCCACCATGTCTCGATTGCTTTTGTTTTCTACGGGTTTGCTTTGACTCCTTCAGAGCCGACTATGTACCCTAGGACCTTTGCCTTGGTGACCCCAAATACACATTTTTCGGGGTTGACCCTAAGGCGGAGCTTCTTCAGTTACAAAGGTTTCTTGTAAATCGATATGTGGTCTGCTCTCTTTTACTCATGACTATGAGATCATCGGCGTCTGCAATCATGTTTTTCGCGTAATTGCCCGATCAAAACTTTGCTTGTCATTCTAGCGAAGGTTGCTCTGCGTTTTTCAAGCCCTCGGCATTACGCGAAGCGGTATGTTCGAATGGTGTCGTCAAACTAGTCTTTTTCTTCATCCTCTTTCTTGACCATATTTGATGGTACCACGAATAGCAATCCGGCCCGGTGAAAACCTCCGACATCCTGCTTGCTTTGTCCCGGAGGAGGGTGTCTATTCTTGGCGGTGGGTAGTTGTCTTTCTTGGTGGCTTTGTTGAGATGCGTGAAATCTATGCACATTCTCATTTTACGGAGGTCTTTTTTGGGACGAACAATGTTCGCTAGCCCGGTCGGTGTATTTGACTTTCTCGATTACCTCGGCGTCGAGGTAGTCTACGTACCTCCGCTTGTCTTTGCTAGTATTCTATCTTGACATTTTCCTCTGTCATTTGCTTTTTTGGTTTCATTTTTCGGGTTGATGTCTAGGACATGCTCAATTGTATCTCTGTCTCGCCCACAGGAGTGCGTGACGAGGCGAAGATCTCTTTGTTCTTAGTGAGTAGCTCGCCCGACTCTTTCTCGTCCTCGGGGTTTAAATCTGCGTTGATTGTTCTGAGTGGTGCGGGTCGTCATCTATTCTTATCTTCTTGATTTTCTCTTGGCCTTTGGCGCTTGTTTGCTCTTTTTTTCATGTGCGGTGGTTACGGACCTTCGCCTTTTCCTTCCGAGTTAACATTTACGTAGGCGCGATATATGGCCTTTTTCTATGTTTCTTGCTTCTTTCGGCTCCCGTATGTTGTTATGATCCCGTGGAGTCTTTGGGATTTTCATACACAAGTAGCCCATGTGAATTGCGGCGTTGAACTTGTTTATGAATCCTCTACCAAAATTGCATTGTAGGGAGAGTAGACATCGGCGATGTCGAAGGTTATGTATTACGTTCTTGCACCCTTTTCGGTCCGTGAAGGAGGACACTGGCGGACTATTTTGCCCCCGCGCACACTTTTTGTCTTCCACCAAATCCTATTAGTGGTGAGTCTCAATTTTGTAGCCGGTTTCTGTTGAAATTCATTTTGTCAAATCGTTGGCGAAGATTATGTCGTGAGCTTCTGTAATCCACCCGGTACTCTTTTCATTTCTGTGTCGCTATGTTGGTTTCTATCACCATCGCGTCGGCGTGTGGGTAGCTCTCGAGTTTGAGGTCTTCCTCACGAGAAAGTTATGGGGGTCTTAGACCATTCCCCAAACTGACCGAGGGTTGGACTGCTACGTTGTTGACCAAGCGGAGGTCTTCTTACTTTTTTTTTGTTTCATACTCTATTGATGAGCCCCCCCGCAATCGGCATTATGGTTCCTATGGAAGGTAGAGGGGCATGGGGGTTATATTGGTTCTCGAGTTCGGCTCGTTCTTCATGGGAGCCCTTGGGTGGGGGAGCCTTGGGAGGTGGTGGCAGGTTTTGGTTTGAAATTTGATTGACATTTGTCTTGTGGAGTCTTTGAGGTTGCCCTATTTCGACATAGGTCAAGTCTTTGCCTCGGAGTGGAGTATGACATGCTTGACTCAGGAGTAGTTTTGGGGTAGGGCGGAGGTGGCTAAGGCCTCCATGCGGGAAGAAAGCTAGGGTAGTAGGGCGTTTGCCAAGGTCGATGGGTGCACTTGGTTTGATGTTAGGGAAGGATATATCAGCAGTATTATTGCTGGTGCGATTCCCGAGTTGGCGGAGGCTCGGTATGTGTGTATGTGTAAGCGGTGTTGATTTCTCTTGCGCAACTTGAGGAGGCTGATTCTGCGAGGGGTGGGTTTGCTAGGTTTTTGAGTGCTGTCCCTTTCTGTTGAATGATTGGGCAATCTTTTGTGTAATGGCCTTTTTCTTGCCATGTAAAAATCAAGTTTCCTTGGCCCTCTGTTCTAGTTTTTCTGGGGTCCCTTTCCACGATACGACTTTTGATTGTCGGGTGGTCTCGCTCCCTGATTGTTTTTGCTGCCGAGTAGGCTCATTTATCACGGCTCATCGTCGAGGAACCCCGCGCCCCCTGAACTTGCTTGGGTTCTTTCTTTGCTCCGTCTGGCCCCGGTTCTTTTTGTTACCTTTTGTCTGCTTTGCCTTTCCATGTTTTGTTCTTCCGGTCTCTTAGATAGTCTTCGTCCGTCGGATCCGGATCTCGAATTGTTCCTGAGCTCTTGCATTGTCTTTGGTTTCTTTCGCTAATTCTCGACCAAAGCGGTCCCAAGCGGGAGCCCTCGATGGTTTTGCATCTATTGCCACTTGATGCGGGACGTCAGGGGCCTTCGCTTTTTAGGCTGCGGGAACCTCTGCCGATAGTCTTTTAGTGGCTCATTGTAGCCTTGTTTACCTTTGGAACAGGTCCATGGAGGTGAGTGATTGCACGACCGGTCCTTTGAAATTCTCGATGTGTATTTTGTCAGGAGGTTTTCCATGAGTATATGGTGCTTGGGCTTGAGCATGGAATACCACGCCAGGGCATCTCCCTCTGCTGCGATTATGAAGGCCTTCGCCAACAACTAGCGTCGTTGCCTCCGGCCGAAGCTACCGCCGCCTCATAGCTCATTATGAACTATTGTTATGGGTCGTTTTCCCATTGAATTTCGGGATTTGGGTGGGCTTATATCGATTGGCCATGGTGTCCATTTGTATCCCCTCCGACAACGGGGACTTTGGATCAAAGGCCCTCCGGTCATGTGGGGCATCTGGGCGTCGATGGGTTGGGTGAAGCATCTTGGTCAGTGCTTATGGGGAGGTAACTTGCTATGGGAATGGTGGGGATAACCAATGGTGGTTGAGTCAGCGGAGGCTGTGTTACAAACTACATGCTTTGGATTTCTGCTTGTAAGAGCGCCATCTGCTGCCTTATCTCCGCCGCCTGTGGTGAGGCCTGCTGTGATTTGAGGACCTCCGCGTAAGCTGCAGCCGCTTTGTCTCTTTCCTGTTGAAGCCTGCGAAGAGAGGTTTGTGGCGGCGCAGCTCCCGAGTCTGTAGCGGGTGCCTGCGCCCAGGGCTCTGTTGTTTCTTCACCTTCGCCCGATTGTTTCCTCCCCTTTGCTCATTTTTTCAAGCGGAGGGTCCTCCTCCGCATTTGCGTAGGTGCTCCTCGTGCTTCGCCTAGGTCGGGCCGTTTTTTGGTGGTGCCCGGCACTTGTGGTTGTTCTCTTTCGCTTTTGTGGAGCCATGGTTTTTCTGTCCGGGCCCCACGGTGGGCGCCAATGTTGAGCTCGGGGTTCCCAACATGGTTCTTAGCCTCCATTTCGAGGCGGGGCTCTGAAGGGAGAAGGGATCAAATCGTGTGCTCGTAGTTTGCAAATGGTAATAATACTCCATAACTGGAATTCACCAACCTCCTCTTAGGGAAGGCTGCCTCTTTGTTTATAGTCACATGGTCACCACAAAATGTGAGATTACAACTATACCCTTCTACATTCTCGGAATATTCCCTCGAGCTTACAAATTGAAGCGACCCATAATCCGTATTTTTGCACTACTGCCGTCTTGGACCTGCCCACCAATTCTGGGGGCCCCGCTTGTTCTCGGCACAGGGACCTCCACGAGTCTTGCCTTGTTCCATCCAGGGATCCGTCGTGGCGAAGGCCGCGTCGTCGCCCGCCGGGGCGAGGCAGCGGAGGTGCGGACCTCGCGGGGTCTTGCCGTCAGGGGGCACCCATTGTCGTCATCGGCGAGCCGGCGGACCTTGACACCTTCGCTGTCCTGCTGGCGGAGGTCCGTCGGCCCTCCTCTCTCGAGGAAAACACAAGGTCAAAATAACGGCTTGGTGGTAACACCTTCATGAGCACCTCGTCGCCCGCGAACACCTAAAACTGCGGCGTGGGGGCTATTCCCCAACGAAAAGAGCGAGGGAGCACCGCGCGGTGTTGTCAAGAGAGTAACCAAAATCCACAAAATCCAAATAATAACCCTAAACACAATGGAACACAAGACAAAATGAACATCACCGCATAAAAATCCAATGCACCATACGAGACTTAAGATAATTTAATCAACTTACAGCTAGAAAATAAATGCACCCTCCAATAGTGCCACGATCCTTCTTCCTGTAGTTTGAGATTGATTTGAACAACGGTCATGGATAAACTTGGACCGGTCCCAATCTTTAGCGATCAAAACATCAATCAATGGACCAAGGTACTGAGGGCTAGGAATGGTGTTTGAGTTTGCACAAAGAAAAAGTCGACAAAGCGACAACCATGAAATACCGAAAGAAGTTGTCATCAGATAAAGTGCAAGGCACAGACACCAACTGAGCACCAAAATCCTTGATAGTAGGCAGACTAGGTTGACCAATCTTCTCCAAAAAATCCTTCTTCCTTTACATCCTTTGTAATTATCCTTGATATTTTGACCACCAATAGAGCGCCCAAAAATAGATGCACAGAACCTTTGGAAGGTATGGAATCAATTTATCTCCCCTCACAATGTCATGACGGTTTAAGATCAACTTTGGTCGAGCAATCCATCGAACAAAGCCTCTCGGGGGGATAGCGACCATCATACTCAACAAGAAACCAAAGCCCCTATCAACAATGATCTTCTCCTCGATGCTCATTTAGCTTAGCTACTATGTCTCTTGCAAAATATCTACAATTGAACTGGCCTTTCATTGTTGCGGTGGCGTAGCCCCCGATCTACCACCGGCTCTAGTGCTTTTGCCTCGCCTCTTCCCCTCAGCGGCCTACCTCCCCTTGCATCATGCCTTGATGTGCCTTCATCCCCACCAAACTTGGTCAACTAGCATATATAAAAACAAATGTAAAAATTACAAACCTGTTTTGCAACAGACAACAATGACCTCACAATGAAGCAGGAAACAAGCTAAGCAAATGAACACAAAAGCATAAAAGGGAAAATTACCCCGGCTATAGCCTTTTGAAGATGATTCAAGGTACTAACAACTTCAGCACGATTCAAATCATAGGCACCCGGCATGAGGGTTTCCATGACCACCACCGGCATTAAGGTTCTAGCATGAAACAGAAAATTCAGAAAATTACAAACATTCACCGGTACCACCTCACATGTCAAACTCTACTACGGCATTATCGGACTATAACAACTACAACATTTAAATCAATTAAGTACCTCCACATTGTCATCCCCAATAGAATCCTCCATCTCATAATCCTCATCATCCGTGTCACCATAAACGGACTCATTTCGAGAAACCGAACCCTCGAAGCCATGCCTTTTTGTAATAAGCACTAACGACAAAGTGGAAAACAATGTTATAAATATGCCATTTATCCAAAAAAGGCATATGAGAACAAATAGCACAAACCCGATTCAATGTGTACCCATAATCCAGAAATGGATCAAACAAATAAAAGCGACATAATGCAACCCCAAGAGCAACATATATTACAAGAAAAATTAACACAGATCAATAGTAAACTTTAATAAAACCTCAACCACGATCATATTGTCAGATTACATCAAAGTAGATAAAAGACTTAACAGCATGACGATGCCTATACAACTCATCCATTCAGAATCTCGGCCCGGATCCTTTAACCCATTGCCACGCCTATATAGCGGACGTAGGGCACGTAAACCTACCACTAATACCAAACCAATCATAAATACACTAATCATGGAACATATGACCACAAGGCATATGTGAACATTCAACAAACGACTCAATGTATACCCATAATCCAAAAAAACTCCCACGAGATAACATAGACAGTGAACACACTACTTCTAGCTCCATGATTCCTTCCTTTGGATTAAACGGTTTCAATGGGCCCCGGACTCTTCTTCATCATCGAAGAAAGACGCGACCCTAGGCGGAGGTTCGACTCCGAACGAGGACGCGTCCTCCATGTATTGTGAGGCAATCGTCAATTTCTAAGTCTAATCGAGCGAAATTCACAACGAGTACGCTTCCTCCCTCTATTTCCGAGAATCTCCTTCCATCTCTGGCCAATGAATTAAATTAAAATCGGACAACCAATAACCAAAAGAAACACTTTAAAAAGGCCTTTAATAATCAGACAACCAATTTAAATCACAGATAAATTACAATTTTCAACATAAGATAAACAATAATTGCAGTAACACAGATAAGCAATTGACTCATTAAAAGATTGCAAATCAAAAGAAATGGGAAACTTAATGATAAACTTTAATACCAATTCACCAAATACCAAATATAGCATCATCTCTTACAACTCGGACACCAACTACTAGTAATATAACTTCCAACTATAACAACACGAGACTCACTCGACTTGGAACATCTTGGGGCAATGGATACTCCCACCGACAAATTTGGACAATTAAATGCGCACCCTAAACCAACTAGAAATACAAGCCCTATGGAAGAAATGACCCGCGAGTGCAATGCCCAAACTTGCTCACAAAGAACTTCTTCGGGAACCTCGGGGTCCTCGCCTAAAGGAAAAGATAGCTTCTCCCAACAGATTGCACAATCTTTATTGAGATCACCATAGGTATAGGCAGCCTAAGGAAAGATAGCTTCTCCCAACAGTTGCACAATCTTTATTGAGATCACCATAGGTATAGGCAGCCTCAAGATTGGCGTCGGGACCTTTCCTCTTCCCTACGACTATTGAAACTCGGAACATCGGCACCAACCGCTCCATCCGAGTCGTAGGATGAGTGACACTTGAAGACTTTCTACTATGGGTTGCTCTCTCGACAAAGCGGCGCCTCGTGGAACGAGCGAGTCGGACGGGCATCGCCATAAGGGCCCCTCCTAACACGTGTATACTTGAATTGGATCCATCTAAAAACTCCAAATTATCAATGTGATCTGAAATTTTTTTAAAAAAAACTAAGACCTACATTTCCACTATCACTACATAATTCAATTAAATCCACGATTACAAAATACCAAGAGAAAAACAACAAGTTCGGGGCAAAAAATGACATATAAATACCTAATCATTGTTTACTTGCTCAAAAAAGTGACATGAATCATGATAAAAGTACTATCTTATATTATACCAAGCACCGACATATATTATACAATCTATATAAGAAAACAACCAACAAGCAAGTACAAAACAATCTATTATACTATATTTCATTACAAGTAAAATCTTACATAGATATGCGGGAAATCTTGATACTTTGCTCAACAAAATCCTTTATCACATATATTACGTAATCTATTATAACACACATTGAAAAACCAGTACAATTCAAACAAAACCACAAGATTAACAAAAAACCTTTCACAAGAACACTAACCACAACAACGAGAAGATCCTTTGGCTTCAATCGATCCTTCAACCCAAGATTACCTCCCGAAATGAAAAAAAAAAATTATTCTAAAGGTACCAAGACAGAAAACAAATATGTTGATTGATGATTTCCAACACATGTCATGCTCAAGACTGAATACAAATATATCTATGATCATACAAGCTATTTCTAGTAAGAAATTAAGACACAGATAGTTTGGCTCAACCAAACCTATAACAAATGACATGCTGATTATTTCCAACACTAATCAATCAGTTAAGGGTTCAACTTCACTAACTACCAAAAACAACAATCAAAATGGTACTGTGTGTATACCAACTGAATAAAATAATATAAACTATAACAATAAGCATTCACATAGGCAGTAAGTGCAGAACTTTCTACTATTCAAGAGATTCCATAGAAAGCAATCATAAACTAGATAACAAAAATTTCTTACACCAAGCATTAACAAGGCCACTACACAAAACTACATCCGGGCCAATTTCATGCATGCTCAATCTATCCATGTCACGGGAACCACCAAATCACCACTTTCGGCATTGTATTCCGGATTAACTAAGTATCTCAACTAACTAATTTCTTCCTTCCTCTCAATCAAAAAAAAACACGAGACACCATATCGGCACCCACCATACCCCAATCCGCCAAAATCCCCATCAAAGTTCAAAGTGGACCTTTAATCGACCGACATTACTACACGCAATAACGAAATCATCGTAAACAACAAGTACGGACCAACCTACGAAACCCTAAACCTCGGACCAACTACGCTAAGAAGCGTAGATCCACACTAAAAATAAACCCTACACCTACCAATTTGATAACAGAGAAACCTAGACCTAATCGATTAGGACACAAAAGAATGCGACAACAAAAGGATACCGAGATCCAACTCCGACAATCGAGAACAACACACAAAGCGGACGCGGAAATCAAAACCTTACCCTAGAAGTCGCCCCGTCGCCGTCCTCGTCGCCTCCGCTCGTCCGCCTCCGACCCTCCACGAGCGGCTTCCCAACGACGCGGACAACGGCGCCCTAGCCCCGATCCTTGATCCTTGGTCGTCGTCGCCGCCGCCCCAGCCTCCAAATCGACGGTCTCTTCGAATCGCCTTGGTCGCCTCGTCACCGAGAAGGAGAGGGAGTGGAGAGAGGAAACCGAACGAGGCGTAAATGAAACGAGAGAGATAAAGAGAGAGAGAGGGGGAAGTGAAGAGGCGCGATTCCCAATTTGAACAAGAACGGGTGACGATTCCATTCTTAACGGGCACGGGTTCTAACAGAGAAGACAACCCGATACAACGCCACGCGTCCACACATCAAGCTGTCGGCCCGGCCCGACGCAAGGAGAGAAGCGACGCTGCGGTCGACCGAACGCCGACGCCTGAGTTCCATCACGACCAGCGGATAGGAAAGATGATAAACAATTAGGCTTTAGTAATTTACTTCCTCCTCTCGCGAATAGAAGGTGCAACACCCTCGACGCGAAAGACCAACATGCGAACTAAATGGCGGGCCTCTAAATTCATGTGCGGCATGTAAAAACCGGCTACCCAATTAGCTTCCACATGAAATCAATTAGCCTCGTTGTCTCGCCGCTGATTTTTCGATGCGATAGGCCATGCGACCATGCATGCATAGGAACCAAGGAGTTAATTAGGCGGGGTATGGGGTTCACATAAAGACGAGAGTAAGCGGCATTGCATAGGAACCCGTATGGGAACGGAGAAAAAAGTACTTACTATTTTTTCCTTAAATCATGGGTATGCCTTGGCATACGAGGGGCATACGCTGGCGCCGTCCATGGATGCACACAAAGAAACTCATAGATCGGTTTGGTTGGTTCCTTAGTGGAGTCGCCCATCGGGGTTAAAGCGTTAAGTCCTCTAGCGAGGATTTTTTTTGGTGCATGATAGGTGTGGTGACTTTGTAAACTTCAAGATCCGTCATTTCAATTACTTTGAATGTACTCATAGAGGTAAGGTTAACGCACGTGTGTTCATGGGTGAGTGTGTGTGCGTGTTAAGCGTCTGCATTGTCTTGTATAATTAAAAAAAGATTGATGCACAACCGTGCCTTGCAGAGGGCTTTCCCAGACAACGAAGGGGTGATTATACTAGGCTAGTTGGGCGAAAAGGGTTAACCGAATCATGGACCCTATGTGGCCCGAGGCGGAAGGCAACCCAAACAGCTCCTTATATCCTTGAGAGGAGGGGTTCCTCAAAAACAAATCTTTGAGAGAGGAGGGAGAACTCGAACTTAGTCACTCTTTAAACCATGCCTAGCAACGGCGAACCGCGAGCATGGCAATAAGGGGTTGTTTGGTTCAAAAGTCTCTTCCTTTTTTGTTTTTAGGGACTTATTTTTAGTTCAGGGGATTAAAAGTCCCCTGAACCAAGCAAGCGCCTAAGTAGCCGGAGCTTGAGACCTTGATCTACATACTCTATCAATATAATCAATATCGTAGTCGGTAACATCTAGTATCAAATCGACGATAGTAGCGCCTCACCATCACCACCACCTTACTCAACAGCTTGGTTGATGATGACAGATTGGACCAATTTAGGCAAATCCTCGTGTTGCTGAGCTAGAAGTACTACCCTAAGCTAAGGGTTAACCGAAGAACTTCATCACTAGGGGCCAAAAGTACACCACCCTAACTCTTTCCCTATCACAGTGCGATGAATCTTTTTAAAACCTAGCCCAATTTCTTCCCATATGGAGATTCTGCACTTCATGATTGTAGAGCTCAATTCTCTAACACTGCATTCATACCTAATCTTGTTTTCCCTTAGTTTGATGGTTCAAATCCTAAACCGTGGGTTAAGCATTGTGAAACCTTTTTTTTTATGTCTATGATATTGATCCATATCTTTGGATGCTTCTAGCTTTGATGTATCTTTGTGTTAGCTGATGTATTAGGGGTTCAAACTGTACCACATACTTTGAGTGACATGCACTAGGATGCGTTTGTTTTAGTTGCCTGCACTAAGACAATATTTCCACATCAAACAAACCACTTTTGTCTCCGAGTATGTATGGAAATTTAGTTATCTAGTCCATCAATTGTTACTTTTACTCGATCACAAATTGGTTTGTTGATGGGCTTAGGAAGGATATTCCTGTTGTAGTCATGAACTCATGATTATGGACCCCAAGATCTCAATGCTTCTAGTTCTTTAGTTTTTTTTTTTTGCAAGAGGAAGCTTCTCAAGCCCCTCTAAAAAGATTAGAATGGGGATATTATGCCAAGAATCCTCCTAATGATTATTGTGTGAAGCCAAATTATACTTTTTTGTGACAAGTGCTACTAGAATTGTGGAAGATAAGAAGAGGAGTGGAGAAGACAAAATCTCATCCCTAAAATCTTATACAAGAGCAAAGGGGATATGTTTCAAGTGTGGTGAAAATGGGGACCTCAACGTAAGTGTTCTCTCTCTATCTCACTTCATGTTATGGAAGAGTTGTGGAAATGTGTGTCAGGGAGGAAGTTGAATATCATCATGTAGAACCGAGAAATTGGCTATGGTGAAGATCTAATGGCCATCTCCATACAAGCTATCAATGGAATTGCAGGTTCTCGACTCAGGGTCACCTTAATAGCAGGAATGTGTTCATGTTGATTCATTCTTGAAGCTCTCATAGCTTTATCAATGAGCCTATATCCATACCCATTAACAACACTAGCAACCTTTAATTTACTGCCAACAAAGGAATCCTAAGCTGAATCTAGGGCATTCAAGGACATTCTTTTTACACCACTTTCAAAATTCCGCCACTAGAAGAGTATGATGTTATCCTTGGGATAGGACCAGTTATAATTGTTGTAGGATCTTTGGTAAAGCCTAGAGGAGGATGAATAAACTTGTAAAGATTCAACTTAAACAAGCGTGAAATTCTTGGCTCAAGTAGTGTTGCTTTCGGGGAGCGGCCGCTACAAAAGACTGCTACTCTATTAGACACCCGTGAGTATAATTCAAAATCCACCCAATGGAAAGTAGGTCGAGTAGATTATCGAGCCTTTTGTGGTAGTATACAACCTATTTCACCACATGGAAGATCGAGACCAAACCCTTAAACACCACAAACACAAAGTATAACAATGCAAATAACAAGAACATAGGTTACTCGGGGATTTATCTCGTGATTTAGCTCACCACTAAGGCTTGCCTAAATCCACGCGTTGTCGAGGAAGCTAGATGAGTGGAGTGATTACAAACCTACGGTGCTATCACACAAGTTGGCAAGCTCCACGGGTGGTGCTCTAGCCGGCTAGGAGCAAGCTCCAAGAGTAACAAACACAATCTATCTGGGCTTCAACGTGAACGGGGTGTGTTGGAGTTGAAGAATCTCTAATGCGGTTTAGAGGGTCAAACTCTCATGGATTCACAAAGAATGTTAGGGAGAAGCTTAAAGTAGCATCCAATGGAGAATGTGAGAGCTAACTCGGGTCGAAATTTGAGATGCAAATGGTCGAAGGTGACCATTGGAGAGAAGGGGAGAAGGAAATACCCCACTTCCAACGGTTAGAAAAACAAGTCAAGGTAGTCTTTGCCTAGTAATCATCACTACCACTCTACCCCGACAACCGAGAGTGGATAATGAAAAGTGTACTTTTTATGGCTAAGGGCCCGATTCGGTTACAAATCAATCCTCGTTGGATCCATTAGGTTGTTTTAGAAAAATAGATGTTCGATTAGCCTATAGGAAAGCACAAATCTTGGGTCATGCTTATTTGGATGACACGTCTTTGTAAGGGCACGCCCAACCGGGGGCTAACACCAAAGATAGGCCCTAGTGAATTCGTTGATCCACGCGTGTCGAGATTACGGGGAGGTCAATTTCCCAACGAGGCGGGATGCACATGATGCTTTTGTCGAGGTATTGTCGGACTTTTTTAGTACTATTGCGGACAAGGCATCAACAACTTCCTTCACAACGCATGCCTTAGCAAGCTCTTCACGCTTTTGTCGGTCCGGGCGTGGTTGCTCCCCGCAGCATCACCGACACTCATGAGACCACCAGCGAAGCTAATTTGGTTCTTTGTGTCCACGTGGAAGTTGGGCACCTAGCCAAAGATGGAGCGATGGGGGACGCCTAATTGGAACTACACCAAGTGTATTATCCTCCTTTTCTTTTTACATGTTTGTCATTTTGTTAAATATTGTTAGTCCTCTAATCTTTGACCCTACGATTTTGGCACCAAAAGAAGGCCGGTGAGCGTGGCCACGTCGTCGGCTTTTTCTCGCCGCCGGATCGGCCAGACGGACGTCCCATATCGTGCGAGTCTCGATCATTTTATAAAAAGGCCTCAAACAGTGGCAAAATACTGCTCGTAGTCCAGGCCTCTTCTCATCCCCTCGCGCTTGCTCTCTCACCTTCGCTCCCCTCTCTGACGCGAGCAAGGCAGCGGCGGCGGCGGCGCACGCCCTCTTCCTCCCTACTCCTGAGCCCTCCCTCGCCTGCCTCGCAGCGCTCCCGACGGTGATCTGGTGGACGGCGCACCGCGACGGCGCAGCGGCTTCAGCGTGCCGGCCTCAACTAGGGCGGGCCCCACACCGAGGTGTCGCAGTGCGAGTGCTCGGCGGCCCCGACGTCGCGCGGCATGGAAGCCCCAGCAGCGACGGCTGGCGTCACGGCAACTGGCGCGCCCCCTCCCTCTCTTCCTCGCTCGAAGCGAGGCAGCCACACCAGTTGCCGCGGCGGTGCACAGGCGCGGGAGGCCACCGGCGCGGGCAAGCCCTACCGCACCTGTGCTCGCCGACCGGAATCGGCCCTCCACAACGCAGCACAACGGGTCTCCAAATGTCGAGCTTGGCACTAGAACAGCTCTCAACTCCCGAACGGTGTTCCGACACTACCGCTCGTTCTTCAGCTTCCTCCTACTTCCTCTCGCAGACGTCGCGCCGCCGCTGTGCCTGCTCCCACCCGAGGCTCTCCACGCCGCCAAGTCCCTGCTCTGCCTGACTCCCCGGCGGTTCGAGAGGGCTAAGGCACGGGGAGCGAGAGGGCTGCAGGAACGTGCGCTACGGTGTGCAGGGCTGTGGTGCAGCGAAGCACGGGCCGCAAGCATGTCTGACGGCGTGAATCCGAGTGGCTTTGGATCTGGTTCACCAAGCGCCATTACGATGAACTGCTTGCCATGGTGCCGCAACCTGTACTCCAACTCCTCTTTCCTCTTTGTACGTAATGTGCTCGACATATTGCCTTGGCCACTGTAGTGATACTCAGTGCTATAAATTATTATATTACTTAAATTAATTTGTATCCATAATACCAAATCTGTTCTAACTTATATTTTGCACTGAAATTTATTAAATAGACTGAAGTCTTCAGTAAAGTGAAAAAGCCAAATCCTTCATAGCTTTGTGACGATTGATCTTTTTGTGCATGCCTAAAATTATCTGAATGTGGTAACTTAGCCTGCAGAAGTCATGCCGAGAATTACAGCTACAGCTAAGGCATTGCAACCAATACTCTGTACATTCCAACCCATTTATTTTTTTGGTACGCTTAGACACTGTGTTTTGCTTGGTCTCAGTTCACAGTTTCAAAATTGTAGTATATCATTGGAAAATCATATTTAAAGCTTTGCAGACTTGATGTTTCTTGCAGGCCAGCCAAAGAGATACACTCTATTTGCATTGTCAGAGGCAAATCAGCTCATAGCTTATCAGGTACATATACTGATATACATTCAAACCGAGTGACCAATTAGTATATATTTTTTGGTCCCACTTCACGGTTTCAAAGCTGTATTATATCATTGGCGAATAATATTTGAAACTTTGCAAACTTGATGTTCCTTGCAGGCCAGCCAAAGAGATACTTGCCTCTAGGATATAAATGGATCTGAACCGAAAATATGAATCATAGTACAATCTATGTCCGTTTGTTCTTATCAGTTAACAGCTGGAATCTAATATTGTGCAAGAAAAAGAAAACGTGTTTCCTCCGCACTGGAGTCAAACATAACAGTTAATCTGTTTGCCCTTACTGAAATTGCAATACCTTTAGCATGGCTTTTGCAATTGACACATCGATCTCATAGAATAAAGCGCAGTATATACTAAATGTTTTCTTAAGGTAATAGCAGTACATTTAACATCCCTTTAGTTACAATCCTTTGATGGGCATCGAGCAGGACTATGTTGATCTCTTCACACCAAACTCTACAATTTGTCCATGCCGAGAATTTATAGGTTCCACCTTGTTAGAATCTCTTCACTGGATCACCTCAAACAGTCAAATGGGCGCCACGTTAACTTGATACAGGCTCGCCTCTCCACTGGGGCAAGCTCAATGTATCCTTTTGTCGAACAGCTGGAGCGTGAGCAGGCTGCCAAGGTAACTACCATGCTTCTGGAGATGGACCAGACAGATTTTCCTCCTGCTGGACTTGCCAGATCCTTTATTTCAAGGAAATGGTTGCTCAAGCCATGGAGGTCCTATGTTGTGCCAGCATCTCCAGCAGAGCAATGCCCTCCCCCATGGAGCAGCTGGTTAATATGTCACTGAATGAAGGTGTCTTCTCTAGCTGAATGTTTTTGATGATTTGGAACTTTTGTTTGATACCTATCCTTATCTAGAGAGTGATGACTTTGTTTACATGGTTTGTTGAAGTTTTAGCTGCTCTATAGTTAGCTTACCTCTGGTCAGAAACAGAAAGTGCTTCTCTCAAGACATGATGATTGTCCTAACATTATATTTGGTTCTGCAGGACAAAACTTTTTTTTCTGGGCTGATTCACTGAATAGTGGGGTTCTTGAATTCCCAATGCCTGATGGATATTTACAGCCAGCCATGGAACTGCACTTCTTACCTCTCTGTATCAGACATTGGGCTTTGGTTGATTTTTTTTTTTTTTTTAAAAAAAACTTGCAAGTTTTGTTGCAATTTGAAGAAACATTTACTTGTATAATTTCGAGAAGCATATATGTATATAATAATGTGTGACTACACCAATAAACTATGGAGCGTGAGGTCATTTCAGGTTTTAAGCCATTTAAATGTGTAGTTTTATTAAAGCAGGATACATTTCATAACCTAAGATCATTATCTTTTCTACTAACACTCTATTTAAAATAGGGTAAATTGTGTTCATATAGGAATGCCGGCGAGGCCCTCTGTCCAGTGAACAGATATGCTTTGCATATGCATGACTTAATCTTTTCTGATATAAAATTGGTTTTTTAATTCATTACCATATATAACAAAGTCTTAGTCCATTTGCAAAAATTAAACTCCTCTTATCCTTAGCTTAAAGTTGTTAGTTCGCATAAATGAATTATTGCTCTTTCCCATGCCTTTAGCTTGACTATACAGTCTTAGTGTTTGGATGAATTTGATTTCTTATCAGCTGGATATTTTGGATTTCTATATAGTCAACTTCAATTTTACACTGGCCATACGCTGCAACGCCGCGACCATTTCTAGTTCAAACACGATCGAAGAAGCGGTCGGCCTTTTATAGAGCCCCCTGGTTATACTGTAACAAATGATGAACATTCCCTAAGTAAACCCTGATTCCACTGTCTCCTTGACTGTTGAGTACGCCCCGTTGCCACCTGGCAGCACCCAAAGGTATCAAACTCCATCCTACTTCAACAGTTTGTTTACCGAATTCTTCACAGCCAAAATCTTGCCACATATTTTGGGGTCATTGCCACATGGGACCAAGTTGGCAGAAAAGAACTCTTGCTATAGCTACAGCTACAACCAAATGCTTGTCCACCTCGATCAAACTTGCATAACCTTGGACGTGGCAAATGTGGTAAGGCTCGGTTACAAACCAAACATGCGGTTAGGCCAAACAAAATGTTAAAATTAGGCGGATTCAAATGCAGAGAACTTTAAGTGACACTATGGCCTCCATGTTAAATTTAATATCATTATTAGCGCCGGCTTTAGCATTTTCACTCTGAAAGATACAGCCTCACAACAACCGTTGAAAAGGAAAAATCAGTACACGATGGCCACAAACATGCAAGAGCTGCAAGTAAATTCCGTGTTGCTATCTCGAGTCCACAACGGTGCCTTCTGGAAGCGCAGACAGGTGCACAAGAGGGACATGAGATTTCAGGGAAGCATTGGCACCAGTGATCTTGGTCTCCTTGGTTCTGTTGAGCACCTTCCTCACCTCATTTGCAAGCTCTATGATTGAATCATCTTCGTGGCCTGAAGAGGGCGGCATAAGCGCAATTTGACTTTTGAGTCTTAGGATGTAATCTTGACTTAGAAGAAAGTGCATACATGAACTACTCCTAGGTAATACCATATTTTAGGTAACACATGGGTATAAACAGATAGATATTCGAGTGTTGAACACTTTAAAAGTATAAAAGGGGCTCTCTTACTTATGCTGGCTAATGCCTTCTCCATTGAGAACAGGTAATCCCTATTATAGCCAGTAGGGCCATTGGCTGTAGCGATTTGCCTGCCATTGCAAACAAGATTGTAGAACAAGTCAGAATTAGATGCTTGACCAAATAGAGCGGCCAAAAGAACAATAAAGGGGTGCAATGTCTCACCTTGCCATATCCTGCAAAGGAGCAGGGCCAAGATAGTACTTGTTGCCAATTGGATCTGGAGTGGACACAAAACTGCATGAACACCATGTTATCAGTTCCACAGAGAAACAACAGCGGATAGCATGGAATTGGTATATTTGGTTTTGGAGCTTCAGGTCCTTACACTAAGACGCCCGTCACAGCTGGTTTCAGGGGATCTCCTTCCTGAACAATACATCCAAAGAACATGAGAGTTCTGAAAGAAAAAGAAAAACTAGTTCAAAGTTAATTGTTTACTCAAATAAACAATACCTTGTAGAAATCAATAGATATCTTCTGGTCATACTCACACTCCCTTCTCTCCAAGTACTGAAATGCCAAGTAAACTTTCAGTGTAATTCCAATGTCACAAATGTAGTTCTTATTTCTTTTGAACTACAAAACACAGAGGAGAAAGGCAGTGTACCTGCATTGCTTTTAGCTCTTTTTCTGGACCACCCTTGACACAATATGCAATTCCCCACTGCAAAAAGGAAAAAAGTTTGAACTGTAGTTAGGATCAATACAAGTAGTATAAGAATGTTAAATGTGAGTAGCATCTAACGAAAAGAATTTTGAATGGACATATCAACATTCATCAGAAACAAAAAGCAGAATTAAATGTGAGTAGCATCTGACGAAAAGAACTTTGAATGGACATATCAACATTCATCAAAACCAAAAAGCAGAACTAAAAGTGGCCAGAAAGTGTTTGCACAAAAGAGTAATGGATGGAGTAGAATACAAACAGGTCAAGCATGCTCTCTAAATAGGTTAGAGCTTTTGAAAAATGAGAAACTTTGGATGGATTCCAGATGCCAGCCATGGATATTGCATGAGTTTCAGGCAATGTTTAGTGCTCTACATGTTGTGTTGAAGTCGGATATACATGTCCATATATCTACTGCCAGTGGAATAAGTGAGAACTTCCCTAGGCCGTTTGCATCACTCAGATGGTCATGGAAATGACACTCAATGTAACAATTTGCCATACTAAATTCGCCTCTTAAAGAAGGAAAGAGTGTTGTACAATACCATTTTAAGCATAAGCGTACAGTATTTACCTGCAGTAAGCTACGATAATTCATCTTCGCAACAATGACACAGGAGGAAACAGGGGAAATAAGGATAGACATGAAGTGGTTTCTTACGCATATGGCCTCGTCGTCAGTTTCAAGCGTGCAGGTCCTCGCCGGATGCTCCGGTGTGCCTCTGTGGTCAATGCAAGCTGCAGGGAAAAAAAACAAGCGAGGAAGGTGAGGTTGAGGTTCGACTGACCCAAGCAAAGCGCCTGCAAACAAACATCCATACCGAGATTGAAGGTGCGCTTGTAGCCCTTGATAAAGCCGAGGATTTTGTCGTCGAAGTCGAAGCCGGGGTTCCAGATGAGGGACCCGTAGCCGAAGACCCACAGCACCATCCTGCAGCTTGTTTGTGTATCCGATTCCCCTGCTGGAACAGAAGCAGAGAGCGACAGAGTCAAATTCACAGTCCCAAATCCGAACCATGGTGCTACCGCGAGACGAGAACCCTCCGAAAATGAATCCCAAGCACCAAAACCCAATGCTTGCGTCGACCGTCACGGCATTACATCCAATCCAACCCCACCGAAGACGGGGTCGGTTGCAGCAATCACCTGGGCGAGGAGGAGGAGAAGGCGGAGGTGGGGCGTGGCCGGCAAGAACGACGTGCCTACGGCCTACGGGCACGGGCGGTCGGGCGGGATCTGGGATTTTTGGGGTCGCCTTGGCCTGTCCCGTCCCGAGCCCCGCGCGGCTCGGTCTTGCTGCCTCACCTGCCCTCTTCGCCGACCTGCCTGCCTGCGGATTCGGAGAGGAGGAAGAAGCGGTGGGCGCGGTGCCGCCTTTATATCCCGCCAGGCGCCAGGACACGGAGTCACGGACACGACGGCCTGCCTGTCCCGGTCCCGAGGGGATCAGGACGGTGGTGGCCTGTGGATGTGGCGGTGTGGTCTCCGGCACGGCACGTGATTTCCCCGGCGTGCGTGGCGGCCTCTCCTGCCGCGCCCGGCCGTTTTCCGTCCCCGTTTTCCACGGGATCTCGCTGAAAACGAGGCCCGCCTTTTCTCTCTCTCGTGGCGGGGCACCGCATGCACCTGAGTACGGACTTGGTGGGCGGCTCGGAGAGCAAGGGTTACTGCCTTTACTGGCGATGGCGTGCAGGGTTCAAACCACCTACTGCAGGTGCAATGGATCTGGACGGGCTTGGGTGCTAGGCGGCCACGGAGAGTCTTAGTTCAATGAACCAGGGGTCAGACTGCCTGTTCATCGGGGGTTGAGGCCGGCCCGACTGTCACGCGTCGAGCAGGTCAAAGTCCAAGTACAAGCATTTCAAGAAAAAAAGAAGTCCAAAGTACAAGCACAGGGATGGTTGCTGCTTCAACGAGGCTTTATACAATAGTATCAGGGCGCGCGCGAGCGTGCTGGAAAAAATTGCGGGTGTCGGGTCACTGTTTTTTTTGAAAGAAATTGATTGCGAGTACAATGAGCAAGTATAATACATATTACATTAACTGATTTGTGAGATGGATTAACATAAGATGGATGGGTTTGTAGTACAATAGATTATGGTTTTAACATTATACAACTGGTTCTCACATTACATAGATCAATTCTGATCATGTAGTGATATTGTAACTTTACATAGCACGATAGGTAACAGGCGCTGTCGTGCCGAACAGTTTTTAACTACTGTGACAATGGAAGAGTGTATAAATCTCCATGATGCTCCTCAAGTTCCCAAATTCAGCGGGAATGTGTCGGGTTAATGTGTTAGGTTTTATGCTTTGTGCATCACGACGATCTAGAGCATTGTAAGCATCTTCTAGCCAAGAGGTTGATGGTGGCCCCTTCTTAATTATTGCAGCCTGCTCTAGAGTACATAAAAAAACAAAAGAATGTACAGTGTATTAGACAAATCTTGATAAAGTTTATGGAAATTTAAAGGACTAACTGTATTTGAGATGTTGTGTATAAAAGATTATCGAGAATCTCTAACTTGAGGAACAGTTCGATGCATATGTATTGTTCACTGATGAAAAGTGAACCCAAAAAGTCTTCTGAGCCCATCATATCAAATCTTTTTTGGACGATAAATGGAGTATTAAATATAGTTAAATAAAAATTAATTGCACAGTTTGACAGAAAAGTGCGAGGCTAATCTTTTGAGCCTAGTTAGTCTACATGATTAGACAATAATTAACAAATATAAATGAAAGTCTGCTACAATAAAGCGAACCCAAAATATTTCACCAACTAAACACCCCCTCAATGTGTTAGGAAAAAGTTCAATGTACACTGTGAAGCACACAGGGGGCCCATGTTATTATTTAAGAATTATTAAGAAGTAAAAGCCTAATGTTTGATAGAAAACATATGAATTCGATAGATAAAGTACACAATGCTTACCTAGCTTGATATGTTACTTCAGGTTAACCCGCTTGAACTGCCTTTTGGTTAAAATTTTCATCATCTGCAAGTTTACAGAGTTTTAGATATGACAAACCACATGGTAAGGTGCAAATTAGTAAATCTCAAGAATTATTTGGCAAATGTAGAATTAGGAAAATCAAAAACAGTTTGAATGATACAGAGGAATCGATCTCTGACAGGAACTTGAAAATTCATGAAACCACAAATAGTGATTGGTTGAATTCATTGAACAATATGTGACCATTTTTCTTTTCTTCAGGCTACAACATAAGGATTTTTCACGATTATAAGGTCATTAATCACATAGATGCTAAAATGTAAAGACATTGATTGAGACAACTGTAAGCTACATTGTTGTAATCTTTTTTTTCCTTACTATTCATCAATGCTATTGAGGTCTGCCCTGAACTTTGAACGTGAGATAGAATTGGACATTGCAAATCTTTATTGAGAAGGAGCCAACTAAAAATCCTAATTTAACATGTACCTCTTATATGTACTCTAATAACAAAAACCAAAAATAATGGATACAAATGAGGGCTACTTTGGTATGATATGTTAGGCTCGCCACAGACCTGATATGGATATTTAAGTTGCAATCTCAAATTAGTTGATAGAATTCCTTTTTTAAATTTTATGAAAAATAATATCATCAACCTGCAGGTTTAGGAAACACGGGATAATCATTAATTTTAAAAACCGCGTCATGGTAGGTTACCTAGGAAGGGTTTGTACT
Source organism: Hyparrhenia diplandra (assembly GCA_015847255.1). NCBI lineage: Eukaryota > Viridiplantae > Streptophyta > Magnoliopsida > Poales > Poaceae > Hyparrhenia > Hyparrhenia diplandra. Next base: position 46,037 of record JADLZK010009057.1, read on the forward strand.
TGCAAATTCAAAAGGCGAAACTCCGTGACTCAGTCTGATTGTGTTGCTACCAATCTTATTACCTGTAACAAAGAGAAGGAAACATCTTATCAGTGGGACACCCATATAAAAGGATTAAAACTTGAATCTCCATGATAACATGCAGTAAGCAGCTGTATCAACCTGTGCTACACATGGTGAGTAACGGTAGGGAAGAAGGTGGGCTATGTCTAAAAAGATATATATTGGCAACACTAACCAGAATGGAAATAATAAACCAAAAGTATGAGCACTGCAGCGTACTTATTAGCAAATGTGCTCATTGCAATGGTTAAGAGATGGGTTTGTGCCTGGTCCAAGCAAGCTTATCAAAAACATATGAGGAATTAATTTTGAAGGAGAATTGAAAAGAGTGAACCTATATAGTGCATGCTTGGTTCCCAACACCAGCGAAAGAAGACCATGACAAGCTCACGGGGTAATTTACAGTTTGTACATAATATGCTAAGAATTTAATTGGTCAGGCTGTAGACTTGTATATTAGAATAATACACATGGCCTTTAGAACTGAAGTAGGTAAGCAAATGGTAATTTGCAGAAGATAAAAACAAATGTTTACCTGGAATTAAGGAATGTATAAAACTAATGATCCGACTCACCAAAGCTAAATGCTTAGACGTAATTGATTAAAGTCCAGACACCTGAGAAGCAAAACAGACGAAAAATATCAATAAATTAGAACTATTGAAAGAAAGAAACTGAAGAACTCATTTGTTTGTGTCTGGTATGGATCAAGTTATGTTTGTTCTTGTATCCCTTGGTGGCTTGTTTTTTATCTGGCATGGATCGAGTCATTGCTGCACTTCAAATTATTTTGTATTCCATTTTACAAAAATCTCCAAGCATATGGCATAAATGCAGAAACTGGATTTTACATGTACAACACCAAAAACCCAAAAAAAATAAAGGGGGACAACAACACTATTTCAGATACTTATAAAAGGGGGCAACAACACTTTTTCAGATACACAAAAGTATTAGGTCTAATGTTATGTAGAATCGCTAAGACGACTATAAACGGAGTGACAATAGGAATGAATATAAGAATTAGCCATTTTTAGTCGAGAAACTGCAGTTTTGAACTCCAATTTTAATCAAGAAACTGCACTTAATTCATGCAGCAAAGCAAAACGCCAATTCATCTTGGATGCAAAAATCAAAATAAAGCTCCAAATCTGAGGTAAAACTTGCAATGATTTTTGTGTAGAATTAAGCAAACACAAATGGAGCAGAACACACCCTACAGAACATGACAGGAATTTTGTGGAGCAATGTATGACCAACTGGACTGCATCTTACATGTCTGCTAGCTGAAAGGGCACAACAATCTGTTGCTTTCATAGCCAAATGGAGCAGGTCACACCGTACAGAACGGCAGAAAGTGCCTTGTGTTTGCTCCTTGAACCAATAGCCACCTTCCTCACGCCATCCTTAAACAAAAGATGTTTCATTTGAACAATGGATTCTGAAGTCTAAATACGTAAGGACCTATCAGATGCAAGTGCAAATAATATTTCAGTAGCCCAGAGTTGTAACATGTGTTTTTGCTTTATTGAAGTGATAGTGAGCCTCTCACCGTTTTTTCTTCCTGTGATGTGAAAATATAACTAACTAACCCTCCATAGAAATGTCGTGACTGGATGAGAGGTACCATGGAGATATTGGATGTCCTTGGTGTCTCTGTAAATGCCAATAAAGACCATAAATGGAGCTCAGTATTAAATCTACGTCATGTCAGATAACAGCTGAGAGGAACTTTACAAATTGTTTACCATCAGTAACCCCTCCAGTGCAATGTCTGGCCCAAGCTGCAGTAGATGGAAACTAGTTTAGCTAATTTAGACCAAATATCATCTCAAGCATGCCTACTAATATTAATCTATGGATGCACTGCCTTATCTCTCAACATCAATTGATATGCACTTCTAATCCTCTAGTAAGAAAATACCTTGACATTTTAGAAATTATTCATGGAGCTAAAGTAAGGAGAAAGACTTTTTAATGACATACGCACAAAAATGACCATGACTTTCTAATCCCATACACAAGCCGTGATAGTTAATTCGGCTATGCCGATCGAAAGCACTATTGCGGACAGAATGGAATTCTATTTTTATACTTAATTCACAACGACATCAGTACATGTGAACATGTTAGAGTGATGCAAATAATCAATAAATATTGGCACAACCAAAACTTACCACCAGTACACTTCGAAAAGTTCAGCTTCTCAAAAGCTCCTTGACCAGAAAAGAGTTAAATGTACTGTAGCACCTTAAACTTGTCATGGTGTGCCATTTGGGTCCATCATCTTGCAAAACGCACATCTGACACCTTAAACTTGTCATGGTGTGTCATTTAGGTCCATCATCTTGCAAAAACGCACATCTGGCACCTTAAACTTGTCGTGGTGTGCCATCGGGTCCAATATCTTGCAAAACGCTGTGGCACCTTAAACAACTAAGTCGATTACCGTGAAATAAACAACTAAGGTCGTGCACTCCCGGATAGAGTACGCGACGCTAGCCAAGCTGCCCCCTCCGTGGGCGCTTCTCGGGCGGAGTGGCCGCCGACGTCCGGGAACAAAGTGCCTCGCTCGACCTCCTTGTGCGAAGGTCAAGGTTGTCGCCCGATTCTCGTATGCTTGTTTGCCCTCCTCCGTCGGCGTGCCTTTGATGAACCCCATGCGTTGCATTACAAGGATCTCTCCGTGTTTGGCGGCCGGTACCTTGGTGAGTGGATGCGCGGCGATCCGCCTCGCTTTCCTGCGGCAGCCTTTGGCCGATGAGGAGTCTTGTGCCTTGTAATATAGCGGTGGAGATGCCGCTTTCTTGAGGACCCGTCCAAATAAGCGCTTAATCCGCACGTCGGTGAGGAGGGCTGCTCGGATGTGTGTTTTGCAAGATGATGGACCCGGATGGCACACCATGACAAGTTTAAGGTGCCGATGTGTGTTTTGCAAGATGATGGACCTAGATGACAGATCATGACAAGTTTAAGATGCCGATGTGCGTTTTGAAAGATGATGGACCCGTGATGACACACCATAACAAGTTTAAGGTGCTACAAATTGCATTTAACTCACCGTAAAAACTTTAAATAGGTACCCAAGCATATTTGACTTGAACAAAGACAGACCGATGCTTCATGTTTTTCTTTGCAGTAGCAAAGTAACTATGCATACAATGGACATTGAACTTTAATATATAATTTTGTAAAGGAACCATACTTACGTAATTGAAAAAAAAAAGTGTGTTGCTCACCTTTTGCAATTGGTCTTAGTGTGTAAACTTCCAGTCCGGCATTTACCATCCACAACTGTCAGTCTAGATTTTTTTTCAAAAAGAACCAAGTATAGATTAGAGAGGCAAAAAACTCGAATATGTAAATATGGTAGCACAGAAACGCATTCAAAGTATTAGTGTTTGAGTATCAATCTGATTAGCATAGAAATGCACAAGCCATTAAGCATAACAAAGGAAAACTAAACTGAACTTTGTCAGAGTAACTTGATACAAAAAAATCAGAATAGCAGTGTGAAAAGTCTGCAGGAATGGTCACTAATAGGTCCATTATAAAGCATTGCCATTTCCAATTTAAAGTACATAACTTAGTAACATGCTAAATGCACAAGCCATTAAGCATAACAAAGGAAAACTAAACTGAACTTTGTCAGAGTAACTTGATACCAAAAATCAGAATAGCAGTGTGAAAAAGTCTGCAGGAATGGTCACTAATAGGTCCATTATAAAGCATTGCCATTTCCAATTTAAAGTACAAAACTTAGTAACATGCTTTTGTATCAACCCATTAAATATTGCCAGTATTAACTGCCAGGAAACCTACTTTAAAAGTCTTAATTAATTAGATCATGAGTCCCACCATATAAATAAATTAATCCCACAATCATATGTATATATGCCTGATATGCCTGAAAGAATAACAATTGGGTTCATAATGAAACAAATAAGTATCTAAACACAAATTATATCTCAGCGAGGATGACATAATAGAATTTGCGGCAACTTATAGCACACTGATGTTAGTCCAACAGAAGAAGGTAGCTTTGTCTTGCTACACCTGTTCATCTAATCTCAACTACAATATAATATCTACAAGTAATATCAATAATGAACCACTGCCAGCTTATTAGTTCTTTTGCTGGCTGGTAATTACCGTAACTTGCTGCAGCAAATATGGGAGAGGGCCGAGATCCCCGCAGTGAGGAAAGGGAGCTTGGGGAAAGGGAGGGAGAAGGGGAGAGATCAGTTGCTTAGGGTTTGGCCCATACCTAGGGTTTCGCGGACTGGAGGAGCGCACAAGCCCCAATAGGGAGAGGAGGCATTGAGGAGCCCACGCTGAGGATGGGGTACACCGGAATAGAGCGAGGGCTTCCGAACCCCATCACCGGTGCCGGCGCACCGTCTGCAGCGCCGCCACCGCCGCTTGCCCGCTACTGCCTCCACAGGGCGCCACTGCCTCGATCCCGCCGAGCCTCGGGAGGGAAGGGGAGAGAGGGATAGGAGGCGCAGGAGCAGGACGCGGAGGAGGAGAGCGGCCATGGCGCGCCGCGCATGGCCGGTGTTGGCGCCGTCACCCCGGCGCGAGAGGGAAGGGCCGTGATTGGAGGGGGGAGGAGGAGGAGGAGGACGTGGTGGTGGTGGTGGAGAGCAGAGGAGGACTATAGCGGCCGCGGCGTGGCGCCCCCCGCACGGCGCCGGCTTCGTCGCCCCTACGGGCGTCGGGAGGACGAGGGGAGAGAGCGAAAGGTTTTTTTTTTTTTTTTTTTTTGATCGGGAGGGGTGGGGAAGGGTCTGGAACCTGGTCTGGAACCTAGAAGCAAAGGGAAGCTCAGTATATATTCACCTGTCCGAATTTAAAGGAGAAGCCAACCGGAAGCAGATTACGAGGAGAAGCTGGTTTGGGTAGAAGCTGCTTTAGTTAATCCTGACCATGTAACTAGAGATTTGACCGCGGTAAAAATTTGAGACAACGTGGGTGCTGGTTCTAGCGGAGGAGCCATCCAGGTTTGTATCCTATACTACTAAAAGAACCAAAGGGAATCGTCCACCCGGCAGACTCACCCCGCTCCCCTCGCGTGAAACGCCCCGCCCGGCTCCACTCGTCCGCTCCCGTCAAAAGAACCGCCCGGCTCCCGTCAAAACAACCCCGCGTGAAAACACCACCGCCCCGCTCCAGGAAGGAACCGCCCGCCCTCCCCTGCGCCGCCGCAAGCCCCCGCCCCTCCCCTGCGCCGCTCGACCGCCCCAGCCATAGCGCTGTGCCGTGTTGCTGCAGGACTGTGGACTCCCGTCGCCCACCTCGGCCGGAACCCTAGGGCTCGAGGAATCGCGGCAGCAGGTGGATCCCGTCACGCCCCTGACGCCGATGTATTCGAGTCAGCAACGGCAGCAGCAGAAGGAATCGAGGTAGGTTTGTTCGGTTTCAGAGTTGCAACTTTGGTGAAGGCTCAAACCTTTGGTTGTCCGGTTCGCAGGAGGAGCTGCAATGGCTGAATCAAGAGCTCCACAATTGCTGCTGCTGCCACCAGGCCCTGAGGTAGATAGTGATCTGATGATCTCCTCCATGACCTACTTTTTATCTGCGTTCTAATTGGCACATGGAAGGTGTACCGTAAAATGATTTGGGGATGGGTTTCATTATTATGCAGCGTGGCAGCGTCCACACACCAGGTTATGGACCCAAATCATTGGCATATGGTTAACCTGGAGGTGATCTGATGATCTCCTCCATGACCTACTTTTAAATCTGCATGTCACTGTTTTGTTTTGCATGCTTATGTTGTTCCATTGGCATATGGTTAACCTGGACGAAAAAAACTTACACTAACGAGTCTAATTTTGCTGAAGTAGGGGGATATCACAACACTCCCAAATTCAAATCAGAATTGTATAGTTTGTCTTCTTAAAATCTGCAGGGATTCCATCTCATAATTTTAGAAGTATTTTATAGAGGGGAGTTAGGGTTAAGACCTGGAAGTACTAACAATGACATGCTTTTGTATGGCCTGACTAATATTGCATAGGTTCATATTCCCATAGCAAGGATTGTACATTTTCTTGTTGCATGCACCATACAGTGTGAAACTACACTGAGGTGTTTCCTTTCCTCTTGCTCCAAATTGTTGCTTGGGTATGATTTGAGAATAAGTAACTTGATAAAGATAGTTCCTGAATGCATTAGTGACTCTGGAGTTTTTGTTTGATGCCAGAGATCGAATAGAACGTGAGTTGGTCCTGGATTAGCATGAAGCTTGTATGGGTGTGCTGTTATGGTCTAATAACAGAAATTCCTAATAAATCAGTCAGTAGCTGAAAAGTAATATGGTTAGTTTCTCTTGCGTGTTTTTTCAATCTTTTTAGCTTTTTATCTGTATGGCAACATACATGAAAAAATGATGGCCCAAATTCTCAGTTTTTTAGTTTTTATTTAGTGGATTTTCTCCATGTTAATGGCTTTCCATTGTTTTTATACAGGTAGCCAGGGTAGAGTACAGTCACTGGCAGGATTTTTTTTTCATTGTTACAGCAAGCCATATAACTTCCTCATGAGGTTAGGCCGTAAAGCAAGTCAGGTAGTGCTCCTCATGAGCATTTTACTGATAAAGCTTTTGCCGTGGCTGGTTTGTGTCTTCCAGTTATAGCTTACATGTCCGGGTAAAAATTCTAGCACAATGTCCATAGTCTATTCTTTGCATAGCTGCTATTACATGCAGGTTTTTAACTTTTCAATCTCCTGTTATAGCTGAAGCTATCCCTGAATATAGCTGTTTGAGGAGTCTACTTTTAAATCTCTATAGGTGAATCTATCTCCAGATATAGCTGTTTGAAAAGAAATGGTGAAAGTAAACAAGATGTAAATAATTCTCTCGCCGTTTCTCATGTTAGGATGCTACAACACAAAGAATGAGGAATAATCCATTTAAAATTTTCTATGGAATCAGCGGTTCCTTTGCATTGTTCTATGCTCAGAAGTAAGAAAAAAAACACTTGCAAGAATATTTTTCTAAGGAAATAAATGCAGTGCTTCTCGATGTGAAACTTTCTTCCTTTATATATTTTTCACAAAATAATAATATTAAAATATGACCAGGGCTTTTGTTTGGTTTAGGGGATCACTGGATGCTACCACATAAACATACATCTTAAGTTTTTGGCTTCACCGCAATAGAAGGATCCTTTTCAATAGTTCTGTAGATTTGATGTGCTTTGGACCAATGTTCCTGCTGCTACGAAAGACATGCATTGGATATGTGTGAATTTTGATCCACCGCTGCTTTGCTAGAATGGTCTTGATGTGCTTTATTGTGGCCTGCACTTCCTTTTCGGTTAAAAAAAAAACAGTGTGTTCAGCCTAAGGCTATGATCTTTTCTTCCTTGCATTGTTATAGAAGGGCATCCTCTAGCAGGTGTTGGACAATGGAGTTCCCAAGCGTTACGTAGAAACATTCAGAATTGCAGGGGCTCCCTCGTGCTGAAAGATCTCCTTGGCCTTGCTCATTGTCTAACACACACACGGCTGTGGCATCGTAATCGTACTATTGCCCAAGTTTGATTTTGGCAATGCGACTGACTCTAAAATCAGAAATCTTTGGTTAGGATTTGTAGCAAGCAGAACATTTGTTGTCTTGATATATATGCTATTGCGTTAGCGCTAATTCAATTGTGTCGCTTGTGGCAAATTTCATATGAATATTCGGATATTGGATATGGTTCATCACTTTTCACTATTCAGTTACATGGTTACTGGTAGAAATGAGTTGCTTTCAGTGACGGATCCCTAGCAGGGGAGGCAAACGTCATGGATCCAGGTATATTCAAAGTTGATTGTTTATTCATCTATTTCATCCTAATTTTTCAACTATGTCGCTTTTATGTGGTAGTTCACTTTGTGTGTACTCTGTTTTCGCCACTTTTCAGGTAGGTCAGCATACCATCCTGGTGCACCTAATCATGACTCCATATTGATTCAAACAAGCTAAAAACTGTATCGACATGACTTTCATGATTTATTTGCATCGTCTAGCTCTATGGAATAAGAGCATCGACATGACTTTCACGATTTATTTCCTTTCTGCGCTCCCAGTGTTATAAGATTTGAACCTAGGGTCTATTATTGAACCAATAAATGCATTGTCATGGATTTTAAACCCGTAGAAGAACGCAGGCGATTGACCTAGTCTACTGCTAAAAAGAACCAAAAGCAATCGTCCGCTCCGGCAGACTCGCCCCGCCCCTGCTCCCGCGTCTGCCCGGCAGGAACTCACGCCCCCGTCAAATCAAGTACCCCGACGCACGCTCCCTCGCTCCCACACACAAGATTAGGAAACCGGCGCTCCCTCGCTCCCGCACGATCAAGGGAAACCGGCGCTCCCTCGCTCTCTCCCCAATCACCCCCTCGGTCGCCGCAGCGCGTCGCACTACCACCGCCCGCGCGCCGGCTTCGTCCTTCATGCCCGGCGTCCTCGAGATCAACTGCAAGGTACTCGATCCCCATGGCGCCGTCGCGCCCGCTCTAGCAATGCGCTGGCCAGCCATCGCTGCCGCCGCCACCACCGCCTTCTGCTGAGCGACGGCGCTATCGCCGTACCGGAAAGCCTCCCCACGATTTCAACCTGTCAAGTCTCCATCCGTGTGCAACGACGGGATCCCTTCCGCACGCCGGCTCCTTGCCCAACCGCAGATTCCACATCCCTCCCCGGCCTTCAAGCAGGTAATGATTTCGCCCCAATTCCGCGGGATCGGGATCTGCCGCTACCGGCATCCATCCCTGCCCCCAAATCGATTTCTTTACGTGCTGGAGGTCGGCCGGCCAATTGGGAGTTGAGACTCTCCAATTTGTTTCCTGGGGAAGTATATGTAGATACCCTAATGCTAATTTCCAACAATTGCGTGTTCCATCCTCATCACTCACGAATTGGGGTGATTTCAGAAGCAATGTAACTGTCTGATACGATAATACACACAATCATAATAAGTTGCTTGTCCAGTATTTGGTTACCTTGAGTTTAAGATGATCGCTGCAGTTCCTTTGGCATGGTTCCTAATTTACAGTCATTAATTAACTTAGTGAATTACAACTAAACCATTGAAGGTATGGCTTTCAGAAGCACTATAGCTGTTTTCTGGTTTCAATGTCATGTTTGGAATGTGTCCCAATATCGATCCTGTTTTTGTTGCCTATTTCAAGAGACTGACGTTCCAGAGAAGAGGGCAATGGAGGCTGACAGCCTTCTTTTGTTCAAATGATCTACAATGTTCTAACTGATGGCCGAGCAAGGATTCTGATGCTTAATACAAGGTATTTCCGTGTCGATTTTGGAAGTTAAGGTGCATTCATGGTTCCAAATTGATTTGGGTTTGGTAGAACAAAGACTAGATCAAGTGCAGTATAGTTGAAAACATAATGTAACTCCGAGATAGTGAGATTGATGGAATTCTGAATGAGTACGGGCTCTGAAGTGGACTGTAATGATAGGTTCAACTCCAGTGCAAATTTAAGGGCCATCACATGGACTTGAATCCGGTTAGAAAAGGTTAATTTATCTGGTCGAAGATTATATGTTGTGTGTATGCTTTCTTCTACAATGTAAGTAAGGGCTGGTCCTTCCATGTCAAAGGACTTTGCCCACAGTTTGTCTCAATAAAGTACGGCAGCGGGTTCAGAACCTTTCCCTATCATGCTTACAGTTCTGTACATCATCTAACAGTTAATGCTATGCAACTGCATGGAATTACAAATATTCTCTAGAAGATTGTATTTGCTGATATCGGAGTTACTACATTTTTAAGCCCCTATTAGTCACGAGTTCAAAAAGTGCAGAGTGACAAGTAGAGTTTCTTCTTTACATGCTGTGCACTATGGGTAATTGCTGGTTTAGGTGCAAGTGGAATACATGCTATAGAGAATGTTCTCTCATCTTGATTGAAATCAGGGAACTAGCCCCTGCTCTTGCTTGATATAACTGTAGCCAATAGATATTTCAGTACTGAATATTTTCAGCAAAAAGATCGATACTCAGGTTCTTTGCCCGTCAAATTCGGTTTTGCAACTTTAGAGTTTGAGGTCCTCGCCTACCACTGTTTCCTAACCAACAAATTCAGTTTTGCAGATTTCTTTTAAGTCCCCAAAAGATGGAGGACAGTCAGAGTGTTGCATCTGAAGAGAAACTCATAATGTTGAATGGAAGGCTTCAGTTCTAGCAGATCTTGAGTACTATAATGGCATGCATATGCATACTGATATTTTTGTTTCTGCATCTCCTGGAAATATGCACAATGCTTTGGTAAGTTCCCATGTCCTTTCTATTTGTTAGACGATTCCTTTAATATGTAGTTTTGGCTAAAATAAGTTTAATTTATCTCGGTTAGCCCATTTAACGTATCAGAACTTCAATACAATAAGAACAAACATGAGATTACTTTTTTTTTTTTTTTGGGGGGGGGGGGGGGAAACATGGGATGACTTGGCCACATTTTTGTGAACAAGAGCATGGAGTAGACAATTTTTGTGAACAAGTTATAAATCCTTGCAGGCTACGCGGCCACCGGAGACGGGCGCACTAAGGCGGTGGCATCTGCAGACGGCCTTACTCCCTTCGAGGTCGTGACGAGAAGCATAGGGAAAAAATGTGAACCAACGTGAGGGAAAAAATGTGAACCAACTGTGGGGATATGATAAGGAGGCAGGCGTATTTCAATCTTTTCCCGTGCCTTGAATAGTTAGACGAGATATTTGGAGGTAGAAAACAAGAGAAAATCTTCATGTGACCTATTAGATTGAAAGAATTTACGTGTGCAGAATCAAATATCGAAATAGCTTGTAACTTGGATCTCGAATGTTTGATGTTCCAAATATTTCGATTAAATTATCTATTTTATTAGATAATAGTATAACATATGCTTATAAATATTTTATCATAGTATTATTTTTCGTTGTTGCAAACGCGGGCATTTACCTAGTGGGTTATTATGGGTTAGATAGATAGATGTCTGGGATTGGGGTTACCAGAATTTTTTCGGATTGAATAATTAGGTTAAGGCTCTTGGGAAGTAGACATTGAGGCTTGCAATTTGGAATTTGAATCGGCTACCACGGAATGCCAGCTGTTTGGGTACTCAGGTCTGTCTCCAACGGATGCACGATAGGCATAGCAAGTTTGAGCGGCGCATGGTGAAATCTCCCGTGAGGCAAAGCCATCCGTCTCCAACAGGCTACGCAAAGCCATCCGTCTCTTGCCTCGTCCACGCCCGCTGCCACGGCGACCACTGCCGCCAGCGATCGCCCACTCATCATCGCGCCGCTGGTGGTCCCGCTTCGACCGGTCTCTTCGCGGCCGCTCGCCGGGCCGGCGGCGGATCCCCACCGCTGTCGCTCCTCGCCGCTGCCGCTCCATCATCCCCATCTCCCTCGCTAAGTCCGGCCCCGCGCTGATCCAGCAGGGGCCGCGCGTCGGCGTGGCAGCGCCCGAGCTCGGCTCCATCCCTCCGGCGGCGGCTCGAGGTGCGGCACTCCGGCGCCAGCGGGCGGGCCCTCACTCCCCCACGGCACGCTGGCGGCGCGAGACGGACACGACGGCGCCCAGCGAGGCAGACGCTCTCACTCCACCGCGGCTGCTCGGGGAGCGCCTGGGCGCACTACGGACGCCTCGGCCAGCGGCCGCCTTTGGGAGCGCTAGCGGGGCCCGACGGCGGGCGCTGAAGCGCCAGACGGAAGCTTCCGCGCTGGCCGCTCGGAAGCGCTGGGAGGCCCGGTGGTCGCGACGGGCGGCACGAAAGGTCCGCCGCTGTCATGTCCTAGTCCCTACTCGGCTCGCCGCAGCGGCACGAAAACCCTTGGCGGCCACTTCTCCCTCTCCCTTCTGCTCCGTGGGTGCTCCTCCACCGACCGGAAGCCTCGGCCGCGCCACAGGCGGGCTCCGGCTTGTCGCAGCCATGGAGGTGACGGCGGCGGTGGTGGTGCCGGGCGTCAGCTGGGTGGGGAACAACCCGGCTGAAGCGCCCTTGCGTGCGCCTCGCCTCTGGCACCACCACTCCCTCCACGGGGATGCATCGATGGAGAGCGCCGCATATTTGCCCGGCCTCTCTCCCCGTATGCATTCTCAAGGCCGTTGAATGGATGCTGTTGGAGGCTGATTTTGAGATGCAAAACTTCGCGGTCGGACTCATATTTGGCTTATGCCTCCTCTCGTTGGAGATAGCCTCACGACATTGAAATTGGAAACTTACCTCACATCGAACCCGCGATTTAGCTAACTACTCACACCCCCTCCTCAATACCGAGCCGTTCCACTCCGTGATTGGGCGGAATCAGCGCTCAAAGATCGATCTCTATCTACCTCTCATCGCTCCCTCGGCCGTGTGAAGCTCCGGTACCGGCCTTCGTCTCAAGCGGCCATGGCTCTCCGTCACGTCGTCCCTCCACCGTCGAGGCTTTGACGCCACTCCTCCACCATCCCAAGAGCGCCTCGATCGCCCTCTCTCCTCATCCATTGCCCAAAATCGGCGGCGCCACAACCATCCCAAATCCGGCGGCCGTGCCTCCCTTCCCATCATCGACCACCAAGTCGGGGCGGGAACAATTTCTGGTGTGGTATGCTCACGGAGTTCTCGACAGACCAAGGGCGACGCACCCACTTCTCCAGGTGAGGCACATGAGTCGATCTTCCTCCCACGAAACGAATCAAGGGTAGTGGCGGCGCCGCACGCGGTGAACTCTCCTCCCTCAACATTTGGGTACGGTCGGCACCCCTCCGACGGCGCCCCCTCCCCTCCCAAGCCCGATTCTCCATGCCCTGGTCGTTGGATGCGTCCCCTACCCCGACACAAGGCTCAAGCGGTGGTCCCGGGCGCGCGATCGAAGCGGCGGCTCTCTTCATCGCAGCTCCGCGGCGCGAGCTCTCTCCACCAACTCTTCCTCTACCGCCAAATCATCCATTGACGTGCCCTCGCCACCTAAAGGCCGCGGCGCCCACCTCATCCAACAACCCAGGGATTTGGGTCAAGGAGAGAGAAAGTCGCATATTTCCTTGCTGTCTCTCCTCGTGACGCATTTTCCGTTAGTTGAATGCTCGTTAAGCTCATGGAGACATTCTTACTCGTAAGTCGACACATTTCCAACCTTTTCTAACTTTTTCTTATGTCGTATTTAAGTTCGTGTTTGGATAATTAGGGTACCAGAATTTTTTCAATTGAATAATTAGGTTAATAAAAATTGCTACCCCATTCCTTCAAATAATTGCTACCCCATGCTAGTCCCACAAAAAAGCTACCTAAAATTTTGGGTATTTGACAATTCAAAGTTCGAATTCCCCGACACCGAATTCACATAAAACAAACAAAGTGCACAAAATTTTAGCTACATTTTGCACGTTTTTAAGCAACTTGCATAAAATATGAGCACCAATTTACACACAATAATATATCACAAGTAGTTGTTTAAACAGTAAAGAATCATATATCATATATAATAATAAGAGATTATAACGTAAAAATTATTGCCGGCCTTTGTCTCTCCGACGGCCATGGCTCTCTCCGTGCGTCGTCCCTCCACCGCCGAGCCCCGACGCCACTCCTCACCATCCCAAGTTGAGCACCGGCCGGCTCCCTTCCGTTCCCAAAATCGGGCCGCCACATCCATCCCCAAATCCGACGGCCCAGGCCTCCTCCTTCCCCATCGCCGACGACCAAGTCGTGGCAAAAAGAGAAGGATACCACGCCACGGAGTTTTCATGAACCAAGGGCCGCGACGTGCACGGCCTTCTCCGCCGAGGCGACATGAGTTGATCTTCTCCAAAGAAAACGAATCAAAGGTAGTGGCGGCATGCACAGGTGAGCTCCCCCTCCTCCCACAAAGGCTGGTCCCGGCCGGCGGCACCCTCCCCGTGGGCGTGTCGCCGCCTTCACTTGTCGCGCTCTCTTCCGTCGGTGCCGACATAGCAAAGAACTCCACAACACCATGCTCTCCTCCATGGGCTTCCGTAGGAGTTCTTTGGCTCACGACGAAGAATGGGCAAAGAGATGGATTGTTTGAGCAGAGTTCGATGAACGTGATTTCGATTCCATCCTTATCATGTCCAAACATGTCTCGTGATTAGATTTCTTCCTACGATCCCACCGAGAATAAAATGGCCATCCAAATCGTAGAAATTGAATTGTGCCCCATTTCAATACAATGGTCAATTGATATTGAACTCAATTCAATGCCAAACTCTTCAATATCTACATTCAAACGCGCCCTAATAAAAAAATTGCTACCCCATACTAGTCCCATAAAAACTACCTAAAAATTTTGGGTACATGATAATTCAAGTTCATTATTCCCGATCATGAATTCAAGATAAAACAAACGAACCGCATAAAACTTTAGCAACAATTTGCACATTTTCAAAAGCAATTTACATAAAATTTGAGAACTAGTTTACACACAATAATATATATCACAATACTACGTAATCATGAATTGTCTTGAGGGCTGAAAACTATCAAGGAAATGAAAAGGGGCAAGGAAAATTAGTTTCCTTTGTGGTTTTGGCACTCAAGTACGATTCCTATTGGTATTTGATAAGCCTCTGTAAATATTTATAGTTTGTATAATCCGCAAACGAACGGATCTTTGGTGAGCACTTCACCCGAGAGGGTTTTAATATCGAATCCATAGGGAGGATGGTGTGAAGATAATCGAGGCATATAACTAATCCCTAAGCAAAGAATCAAGGACTTGAGAAGATAAAGAGGTAAGGAGATTCCTACGGTTGTCTAGTTCTTATCCTTGTAAGCTATGTTGATATTGTCTTAGGGGGACGTGCTCAAAGTAAAAACATGGACGAAACATGCAATCCTCCAAAGAACATGGTCCCGCTTTTTGGCCTATCCAACGGGATGTGGACTCCAAAGGAATCAATGGTACCGTCACTACCACTTAACTACCACGCTCAGGAAGGTAGGGTGCATTCACAAGCAACCTCGCCTAAGCACCACGCCTAAACCTAAGCCCTCCTCTAATCTATAGATTCCCATAGATTAAAGTACTCAAATAAGAGTTATGAACAATAAGAACAATAAGAACATTTACTTACTTAAATAAGAAGTTGATCCACCAAAGAAGTCTCAGGATCAAGTGCCATAAGGCCTTTGATCCCAGAGGTACAAGTGTAGAGGAGTCACCGACGCATCCGGTGCTTCCCTTCTTCTCCTCTACCAACTCCTTAACTCTCAAGACTAGATCTAGTCACTCTCTTGGGGTACGTTGCAGATCTAATCTCTCAACTTGATATGCTTTGCTCTTCAACTCACTCTAGGGCTTCTAGTTCTACATGGTGTTCTAATCTAGATTGGAACTAGAGAGGAGAGGTTAGGCCTCGGCCTGAGTATTGAGTTGAATGAATTTAATGAATTAGGTTTAACCCTAGGTCGGGGTCTTCTTATATAGCCCCGGTGATGAACAGGGGACCCTTGGATCAAACCGACCTTCAATAACTGTGTAGATACAACCTCGAGGTCGGTGGTAAACCGACATAAAAATCTAAGGCCGACATGTGGACCTAGCCCGGTGGTCAGAATTGCCCCGGGCGGCCTTGTGGTCCTATGGCACAACCGTGTCGGGTTTCTCCCGGTGTCTTCTAGAATGTTTTAGTCCACTTTTTGGGTTGAGTTGCCGACGGTCAAGTCTTGTCATTGTATGGGATGCAAACTCTTAGGTTTCTCACCGTTCTTATCTCGCTTTATCCTGTTTTAATCCTCGAAAAGGTATAAATTACCAAAGCTCGTGGAATTATGTTAGTAAAGCCCCTAGACTTATGTTGATATTCATTTTATGCCCTTATTTTATGTTTAGTTGACTAGTAATATTATGCTATAACATGTGTCAACAATTTCTTGGAGGCCGACCGCCAAGGAAAGGACAACCTAACTTGTTTTGTCAAATGGTCAAGGAAATGTTGTAACCGCCAAAAAAAGTTTAAAACTTTTTTACAAACAACTATTCACAATCTGCTCAATGACATCACTAATATAACAACGACACCATGACAACTATAAGAGCGATGACCCCAAACAATGCTGGTATATGAAAATTACTTTGCCACTAATAAACTAGTCATGGAGGAACCCATACTTCTAGTCGACATGTTGTCAATGCCTTGTGCAACTAGAAAGTATACTAAGGCATAAAATAATAAGACTAGGCGTAAAATAAGATAAGGAATAAAGAAAATAAGGCTCGCAGTTTTACGTAAATAATAAAATATCATTGTAGCATTTTACCTAGAGTAAAGACTAGGTTGTTATTTCTATTCTACCACCTGGAAGGTATGTACAACAAGATATGCGTAGCCCTAATAATATCCTTATATATGGAATAGTAATAAACCAATAATGAATAATGGTTCTTCTCAACAACATCGTTAATGTCATAATAAAGATAAATAATAAATATGATCTGCATACATATATGATAATAAAGAAAAAGATAAATGCAGGGATCAAGCATCATAAAATATAAGATAAAGATTCAATAGAGTATTCTAGTCTAAGGACTCACATGGGGTAATATAAGAAAACTTACTAATGAGTAACTATCATCACATGCTATGCTATTGCTAAACTCCAATTAGTACAAACATCTAGCTATCATTGTTAGGACTACTACTTCATACCATACCCAATGAACATCAACTAGGAAGGATTCAATAATGAGATCTTCACCTTCTTCGCGACACACGTCCTACCATTCACTATACACAGGGGGGAGGATTACATAGGACTCAATAGGGATGTAACCCCTACGATCTACCCCACGACCCAACATATAGCGGGCGTTTGCATATATAACATATATAGACACACACACCTTACATAAGTTATAACACCTATCTTGCACGTTACAAGATGAGGGCTATACAATCCTAAGTATGCAATCCATAATAAATATCTAAATCTACTAGACATATTAAAGCAATCAATAAACAATGCAATAGATAATATAATAAAGATAAAGAACAATGTCATAGATAAACTTGAGTAGTAATAAATATATCAAATATTTAAAATATACCTATGGAACACCTTTTGACAGAACCAAGTTCAAGTCTTCCAAGCCTTGGATCTCCTTCTAATCTACTACTATGTAGCTAATCTCTCTATAACTAGAACAACTCTCGAAGAACTAGGGTTTGTGGGTGTGGATGACTTGATCTCTAGAACTCGGATCAACTCAATCTCAAGTACTAAATTAGGGGTTTTAGGGTGAGTCCTTCCCTTGCTTTTATAACCCTATAGGATAAATCTTAGCCCTTGGATCAAACCGACTTGATTGGATGGCTTTGATCTACTCCATAAGTCGGTTGTAGGAAGGTTTCGAAGCAGTGACATGTGGCTCCTCCACGTCAGCCACACGACCCCACTTGTTAAAAGCCCCGGCCCCACATGTCAAGATGTGGACCTCGACTTGCGTGAGCTATCTTCTTTTGTTCTTTAGACCCCTAGAATTTATACTAATCGCTCTAGTTTGGTCCTTTTCTATTGTTTCTCTATTTCTTTTCTTTTCTCTCTTCTATTTTCTAGAGTTCACCTACAAAACTCGAAAGTGTGCAACAAAAACTCGTGAAAATCATTAGTTTAACTCTATCTTCTAGTGTTCTTGTTCTCAAATATTCCATTTATTCATAATAAAAAGTGGATGATAACTATCGTCAACAACAACCTATAAATATATATATATGTTTTTACATTTGAGGAGTTTTAGAAAATTTTGAACAGTATGTACTAGTTTCTATAGTTTAAATAAATTCTACATGCTTGTTAAATGTAATTTCAAATTGATCTCGCGTGTTGCCCAAGTTAGATTAAAAATCATAAAGATATATTTTGGATCATACATTTCATGGAAGCCAAAAATATTGGATTTAGACCAAAAAATCATTTGTTTGTTAGGAAAATTCACAGCAGTTCTATCTCTAAAATTACCATAAGATAATATAGTAATATCTAAAATTTATTAGAAAATTCTAGAAACTTGCATTAGAACTTGGTTTTGATGTAGAATCATTGTATTAAAAAATCAAATGATTAAAATAAAGTGCACTATTCATTGTTAATAACTAGTCATATCTCTCACATAGTTATGTAACTATATGAGAGATGTGTTCATTTGTGAAAACTTAAAGCAAAGTGCAAGTATTTGTTGTTAATATGAGTTGAAAATTTTATGGCAATATAATTGAGACCCAATGATTGGTTTATTGCTCCCATTACGCATGGACTTTTCCTTTCGACTATCTCCCGGTTGGTAGGCAAATTGAGACTGACGGTTGGTTTAGGCAACACCCAAGTAATACGGCGTGTGATCCAAAATTTTGCCACTCCAACTTATGCCAACGCATCCTTCCACTTGCCCCGTGCCGCAAAAGCTCCACCTTCGCACCTCCTTCCTCTCTCCTCGCCCCGATTCTCCATGCCCGGCCGTTGATGCGTCCTCCCTGCCCAAGACAGGCTCAAGTGGTGGTCCTGGTGTGCAATCTAGCGGCAGCTCTACCGTAGGCTCCGGTGGAGTGAGCTCTCCTCTCTCCACCAACTCTTCCTCTGCCACCTCCTCCGCCGAATCATCCATTGATGCACGCCCCGGCCTCGTTCGCCGTTGTGGTGCCCCCTACCCGCACGCCCCTCTCTCGCCCCTACTTCCTGTCCACCTCCTTATCTTCGCAATCCCCATCCACTACTGCCTCAGCCTCCTTCCCTACGACGGTCTCGGTTTCTAGTGAACGGCTCACAGGTTCATCATCCGCAACGCCTAGGACAAGGCCGGAGGCAGAGCTCACATGCAAAGCGCAGCTCACCGGTCTTTGGGGATGGAGCCCATGTGCGCCCGCCACCCCCCCGTCGCGGGCCCACCTCATCCAACGACACCAGGGATTTGGGTCGAGGAGAGAGAAAGCCGCATATTTGCCTTGCCTCTCTCCTCGTACGCATTTTCCGTGGTTTTGAATGCCTGTTTTGTTGGGCGGTGATTTTTCAGTGTGTGTGACTCATTTTGAGTTTGGACAGGGTAATGGGTAAGCTGTTGGAGACATTCTTACTCGTAAGTCCGACACATTTCCAACCTTTTCTAACTTTTTCTTATGTCCCTAGTTCGGGTATTTGAGTTCGAGGTTTGGATAATTAGGGTACCGGAATTTTTTCGAATTGAATAATTAGGTTAATAAAAATTGCTTCGCCCCATTCCTTCAAATAATTGCAACCCCATGCTAGTCCCACAAAAAGCTACCTAAAATTTTGGGTGTTTGATAATTCAGGTTTGGTATTCCTAATACCCAATTCACATAAAACAAACAAAGTGCACAAAATTTTAGCAACATTTTGCATGTTTTCAGAAGAAACTTGCATAAAATATGAGCACCAATTTACACACAATAATATATCACAAGTAGTTGTTTAAAAGAAAGAATCATATATCATGTATAATAATAAGAGATTATAACATAAGTGTGGTGCTCTGAAAAACCGGGTATGTCGGAGACCGACTAGTGAAAATAATGCCACTACGTCAAGATTTGTTTCGGGCGTGTGCGAGGGAAAAATAAGGAGACACAAGATTTATCCTGGTTCAGGCGAGAACGCCCTACGCCCAGCTAAGAGGTTTCGATCATGTTGCTTCGCACCGGAGTGCTCGTAGTAGGGGATACAAGCAAGTGAGAGAGGAGCCAGGGCTCTAGGTCTTGAGGGAGCTAAGGGAAGAAGAAGAAAAGAAAGAAGCAGAAGAAGAAGGAGGACTACTGCCTTCCTCTGTCGTTCTCTCTCTCGTCCCCCCGTTCCCCTCTCTCTACACTATGTAAAAAAGGCCCTACAAATCCACGCGTTGAGGGGCTTCTATCCCACACGGACATCCTTGTCATGCGAGCCACTCCCCCGCGTTCTCGGCCCCTTGCGGTCTGCGAGGCACTCTCATCATTCATGCCTTGAGAGCCGTTTCCGCATTGTTAGCCGATGCACTCGCAAGGCAATCGAACGTCATTGGCATGAGTGCGAAGTCGTCGCATTCCGATCCATTGCATCCTCGAGAGGCACTCGATCACCATTGGCATGCAAGCTAGTCATCTCATTCCCACCCATTGCACTCGAAGTCCGAGAGGGACTCGGTCATTCTTGTCATCCCCATTTAATAACCTCGGGTGCGTGCCATATGGTCCTTAGGACCGACGAATACCCCCGGAGACGTAAGCGCGAGGAGGTTTTGGTGCGTAACAAGACGGCCGTTGGGGTGTTACAGTCATAAGGTCTCTCGCTCCACTCGGATCCTCTTAAAAATAGCCCGGCCAAGAGTCTTAATTTCACCCGTCGGGCGGATCCAAAAGAGTGTAGCATCAAAACCGGGATTTACATGTTCAATCGTTACAACGGTATGTCCCGCCAAGTATTGGTTGACCCTCAAGTAGCTCTGGGTGATCGGGTGTACCTTTCCCCTAGCTACCTCAACCCGATAACCTCCGGTCTTCGTTACAAGGGTACATCGTTCTGGAATGGAAACCTCGAGTCAAAGATCCGATTGGCTCTCCGGATTGGCCGAGGCGCAGCTGCTCTTGATCCCCCTGCGGCGCTAGGGGTGTTGCTTCGGGCGGGGAACCTTGTGCTTGTGCTTCTTGCAACTCCACCACCTTACCTTGGAGCTCCTCCAATCTAGCCAAAAGCTCTTCTCTAACCTTTGCGTCGCGCAGCTTGGAGACTTCCTCTTCTCGTACATGTCGCCGGCCCGGTTCGGCAAATTCTTCCAACCACACGAACTAGACACCCCACGCACTGCCCGCTGCATTGGGGTGCCTGGGACCCATGTGAGCAGATCTCTTTCCCTTACACCGGTGACCTCGAAGAAGAAGCATGGGCTGCCTCTAAAATCGCTCACCTAAAGCCTCGAGCCGCTTCATTGTTCCAAACAATTTGAGCCCCCGGGTCACCTAACAATTCCTGTGGTGGCGCCCACGCAAAAAAGCCGTAGCGCGGACCTTAGGATATTCGTCCCAAGGATTCGGATTCCTTTGTCGACTAAGTCCCCGTCCCTCCTTCGCCCACCTTTCGGACATTGCTTCATAACCTCCCGTCCCCTGTGCAAAGGGTTATACGGGTTCCTCACCCTAAGCTCCTTGTATCTCGACTTTTTGCTAGTGCCTCTTTGCTTCGATTCCGCTTGAACAAAAAGCTGTCCAATCCTCCTTAGGGATGTATGGGTGCTTCATTGTGGCATCCCTCCCCTTGTTGACGTAATTGCGCACTAGATCGCTTTTGTGGGTCCTAAAACTTTTTTCCTACCACCGACCTTTTAAATGATTTGTCCTTTGAGCTCAATGGACACCCAACTCCAATGAATTCTGGACACACTCCTCAAATAATTCTTTCTTGACTTGAGGACTTAAGGAAACAGGACCGAACCGGTGAGCAAGGGGACCCTTTGTCTAGCAATCGAGAAAGCAAGTCTCCTCATTCTTAGCTTGCCCTCCTTAGTAGTGGGAAACCCGTCAAGTGAGCTCCGTCACAACTATCTTATTCTCTCGCCACTTTGTGATGGTCCCGACCCTCCCTTTCGCACCGACCGGCGGATGATCGCCCCTCTCGCAGGTACAAACTCCCCGAATTCAGCCCCGTAGTAGCGTCATCCGCGTCTCATGCGCCGTCTCTTCATATGTATCTCTCTCGACCATCCACTAGAGAATTAGTTGTTTATTTGCCGGATGATGTTGCACATGTGTCATCATCGATGCCTATATCAAACATTGTAGTTACACAGAGAAGTCAACAGCTAGCACTCAAAAAGCTAACCATAAGCAAGGTTTTGTTAACACCAAAATTTGGTAGAGCCTGGATGACTGATAGACCAGTACACGATGATTCGGTAAGAGGTCATTCGGCTAGTAAAGACCGACAGCCGATTTGTGACATTCGGAAGTCGATGTTATTCGGCTAGGAGCCCTGAGTCCGAGAGAGGAGCCGAGCAACAAGATGTTTCGCAAGCGTGGAGCGTCAAGAAGAATATCCCGGGGACGAGGGCCCACGTCGGCGTGCAATTTCACGATTTCGAGAAGACTTGGAGAACAATGTATCTTAGCTAGATATTTTCGTCATTATTATTCGTAATTAGTTAGGACTCATCAAGCCCAGGGTATAAATATGAGACCCCGAGCAATCGTAAACAATCTACCCAAATCAATACAAACAACCCGGCTCCGTGCCTTGGCTCCGCCACCCTTCGAGTCCGAGTCGTGTCGCCGATCTATCGCAAGAGGATTCATCGATCCGTCGACCTCGTAAGTACCAGGAAACCTTGCACCATGTCTAGTATCGCCGGCGGATTTAGATTATTGCAAGAAGTCTTGTTCACGCTTTAGTATCGTCAAAGCGGATTTAAGCTTATCAGGGGCAAGAGGGTTCTTTTGTCGATTATGAGCCATCCGGTGGGCTAAGGTCCAACTAAGAGCTAGTTATCGGCTTCATTAGATTTTGGCAAGATCGATGAATTCATTAAGTTACCACGTGTTTGCAATGCTTTCGGTTTATTTATTTAATTATGTTTGCACACACTTTTGCCCAATTTAGATTGAGACGTCTTGGCTTTATCTTATCATAGATCTAGTTGCTTTTAGTACTTTAATTGTTTACCTTACCTTGCTATTAGATCTATCTGTTCATCGTGAGCCGAGCTAGATCAATCTAAGTTGTCACGTGTTCTTGGTTCGTATGCGTTTAGATCTTGACAGATCGCGGTCATCCAAGTGGATCTGTATCTTTGGGTTACTCTAGAGCTAGTCATCCGGTGGACTAGAGATCGTTGTCGATGATAGGTTTTACGCAGGGTAGTTCCTTCTTCATGGACCCCGATTCGGCAAACTTGCCGAACACGGTTATGCTTCTAAGTTATTACGTGTTGCGGGTTCGTATACGTGTTTACTAGGGTAGTTCCTTCTTCACGTATCATGAATGTCTTTAATGACGTTTGTGATTTACTTTCTTTTATTTATCATGTTGTCAATTAATTCGATCTATGCAATAGAGCTTTTACGATAGCACATCATGATGATCGACTTTACTTGTTCAAACATGTCTTTTATGATCATTCGCAAATCTGTTTTTTACATCATATCTTCATATACGGTTATCGAATGCACTCATTATTTGTTGACAGATAGCTCTCATAGCTATATGTCTTTACATCCGCCTTAGAGCCATACATGCGTAACTGTCTTGGTCTCACCCAGGCATGTTCCGGATCTCACGTTTACCTCCTTGTCAATTAACGAGGTCAAATTGATCGGCACGCCTTCAATTCAAGACGCCGGGTGTGGTAAAGCCCGGCTATTCCGGCTTGTCGGTGTGTGCTTGGCAAGTAGGGGAGTAGGATTTTTGTGCCTACAGTTTTTGTATATCACATAGCCGCAGCCTTACCATTTTCGAGCATCGTCAAGCTGCCAAAGACACACACGACAAAGCTTCACCCCGATCCGAGGGGGTAAGGACAGAGCAAATCATTGTTCTATCTTGAACACGCGTATATATTCATCTACAAAGAAAATAAGCGGCAGAATTTGTTGCGATTTTGTATGACAACAACACATGGATGACAACATTATAGTAGCAATCAGTGTCAAGTTCAGTATCTACAACTCGATATATCCGAGGATAAAATAATACGATTCAATTACGTAATAGGCTTTGCTTTTTTCCAACGCAATCGTAGTAGGCTTTTTATGAGGACTAAACAAACCACTCGAGACAGAGAACAAATAAAATGTAGTTCGGGAATATAGGACTATAAACAAACCGTAGTACGTTCATTTAATAAGCACATTTTTGTAAGACAAGATAGTAGTAGTGCTCGACGAGAAGCGATCATTGTTCTTGAGCATGTATATTCACCTTTCCTCCCCAAAACCCACCAACTCCCCCAAGTCGGTGTCAAGTTCAGTTTCTACAACTCTATATATCCATCTAAGGATACAATTCACCTTTCCTCACATATCTAAATATTTTTATTCGATATTGGTTCAATTTTTGAGTTTAAACATAAGATTAAATAATCTTTATGCCAATGAGTATGTACTACTTTTCATACATTTAAGTTCTTCGTTACTAACTCTGTTTCTAACCTGCACAAAGTAATTACGCTCAATAGCTAATTGTGATCGATTTCTTAGCGATTACAATTCTTCTTCGTTTTTTGAGATTACACAAAGACAACAATTCATTCCTTTAACAATCCCTTTCCTACCCAAGCGAAAGAACGCCAGAGAAAATTACGCTAGTATTTATACGGTTCAATCCTCGCAATAGGCGAGTCTATGAGGACTACACAAATCAACAGAGGTACGTGATCACAAAAAATATAGTTCGAGAATAGAGGGATATAAACAAACCGTAGTTTAGTAACAAGTTCATTTAATAGGCAAATTGTTTTAGTTGCAGTTTCCTATGACAAAACACACAGTAACGACATTATAGTAGCATCGGGTGTCAAGTTCAGTTTCAACAACTCTATATATCCATCCGAGGATACAATTATCACCTTTCCTCACCGGGCGAATGAAAAATTCAGGCCGTGTTGATGCCAATTTGTTGGATGGAATTCACTCAAGTAGCTTCGTCACCCGAACAGATTTGAAAATTTCAGTCACACCAAAACTAGCAAGTCCCTAATATTTATACAGTTCAAACTCAGTAATAGGCGGTCTATGAGGACTACACAATCCGTAGGCACAGTTACAAAAAAAAATGTAGTTCGAATATAGAGATATAAACAAACCGTATTTTAGTAACAGATTCATTTAGTAGGAACATTTTTGTAAGACAAGATAGCAACATTATAGTAGCGTTAGGTGTCAATTTCGGTATGTACAACTCAAAATATCCATGTGACAATTGAATTATACAAGTTCAATTTTGCAATAGGCGGTTTATGAGGACTACACAAAACTAAAGGCGGAGAACAAAAAAATATACTTCAGGAGAAGAGGGATACAAACAAACCGGTAGTTTTGTAACGAGTTCATTTAATAGGCACATTTTTTATAAGACAAGATAGTAATAGTGCTCGACAGAAAGCGCCATTGTTCTTGAGCATGTATATCTACTACACCTATGTAGAGAACCCCCACTAAGGAGTTCTCTCGACTTGCAAGCATGCCACCATAATCATCCAATGGCGCCCCCAATCGCTTGAACTAACTAAAATAATATTGTAACTCACAAACCAAAAAAACAAATTAAATTCTCGATTATACCATTGAATTCCTTTTAATAAATCCTTCAAAGCAAGATCTCATATGGATATATTTCGATAAAATTATAAGTGAGTCCCAAAGTAATAGTAGTTGTTATATATAGAGCAAAGTAAAAAAATAAAAAATAAGAGAATGAAAAAAGGAAAAAAAAAAGAATATGAGGGTGATAGTAATATTTTAACTCATAGATTTCTCCTTCATACCCGCGCAACAACGCTGAAGCTCTAGCTTATACATATTCCCATTAGGATGGATTTGGTCACATCGTTCACAAACTAAATTGTTGATTGACTTTATATATCATTAGGAATGTCTCGTTCATATGTTTTTTCTCCATTGATCTCTAAATATACATTATCCAAAATAACTTTAGATTATCATCTATATATCATAACCTTAAAATCTTAGTGATTAACATCATAACATATTTATATTCCACCTTCATACGCTGCAACACGCTGGAATCCTTCTAGTTCATCTATAAAGAAAATAATGGGCCGAATTTGGTTTGCAGTTTCCTATGACAAAACACACAGATAAACGACAATATAGTAGCAAAAGTGTCAAGTTCGGGTTTCTACAACTCTATATATCCATCCGAGGATACAATTATCACCTTTCCTCACCGGGCTGAATGAAAAATTCAGGCCGCCGTGTTGATGCCATTTGTTGGATGGAATTCACTCAAGTAGCTTTGTCACCCGAGCAGATTCGAAAAATTTCAGTCACATTGAAACTAGCAAGTCCCTAATATTTATACAGATTCAACTCGTAATAGGCGGTCTATGAGGACTACACAATCCACAGAGGCACAGATCACAAAAAATGTAGTTCGAATAGAGGGATATAAACAAACCGTAGTTTAGTAGTTCATTTAGTAGGAACATTTTTATAAGACAAGATAGCAACATTATAGTAGCGATTAGGTGTCAATTTCAAGTATGTACAACTCAAAATATCCATGTGACGATTGAATTATACAGTTCAATTTTACAATAGGCGGTTTATGAGGACTACACAAACCAAAGGCGGAGAACAAAAAAAAATATACTTCAGAGAAGAAGAGGGATACAAACAAACCGTAGTTTAGTAACAGTTCATTTAATAGGCACATTTTTATAAGACAAGATAGTAATAGTGCTCGACCAGAGCAGATCATTGTTCTTGAGCATGTATATCTACTACACCTATGTAGAGAACCCCCACTAAGGAGTTCTCTCGACTTGCAAGCATGCCACCATGATCATCCAATGGCGCCCTACCGCTTGTTTTGAACTAACTAAAATAATATTGTAACTCACAAACCAAAAATGAAGATGAGACGGCCGGAACCCTAGAATCGCCTTTGTGGGGAGGAGGACGAGGAATGAAATGAATCGCCTGTGAGGGGATGAAGAATGAAATGAATCGCTTTGGGAGGGGAGAGGCGGGTTTTTCAATTTCAAAGCTCGGGCGTAAAAATGTCGCGAAAAACGCCGAAATCCGATTCATGCACCGCCCCCGAAAAGGGAGTCTCGATCGCCCCGCACACGTGTAGGATACACAAAGGATTTGCATTCATTGCAAAGGCCGTGGATATGACCAAAGACGTGTCACGGAGACGTAAGTCCGGTTACTAATTTCTCAAACACGACGGCGCCGCATTATATAACTTTTTTTAATCTGATTTTTCTTTTTTAATGTGGCCAAGACTTGTGACTATTCTTTCTTCCTCATAGTAACTCCAAATGTGATGGTTTTCTTACTAAAATTTTTTAAAATCATGGTGTGTCAAGCTATTCTATTCTTACCGCTTTTTACTTTTTGTTGAAACGCCGCACCACTCATACTAGTACTACTACTAAAAACCCGCATTTTCTCGCCCACTAATTTGATCGGCCTTGAATCGTTCATCTTCCTTTTCCCCAGACCAAGAGCGCGCGCTGAGATCCTCGTAGAAAACCGTGCCGCCCGCGCCGAGCCATGGAGAACCTTCCTTTCCGCAGAGGTGCTTGAGCACATAGCGCCCGCATCGTCATGTCCGGCAGCATTCTATGGAGGGCCTCATGAATCTAAGGGCCACCTTTCCCCGGCACGAGAGGCGTGCCGCCGCCATAGTGGGACGGAGCATCCTACCGGACTCCGGGTGTCGGACCGGCACATGAATTGGGGGCGCCGTGCACTACTCGCGCTGGCCACGCGAAGTCCATCACCGACCGGCTTAAGTTCGCAACACGGAGGCGTGCCAAAGTGTGCATGTCCGCCGCGGTTCGTGGAAGGCCGCGGCACCGCTCGCCGCCGCCCGACTTGCCGGAACAAGCCGCCAACTCGTGGCATGAACTCGCTGCAGATGTGCACGCCTGTGCTCTATAGGCGAACGCCGCCGCCACCGATGATGACCATGCTCGAGAGGTGTTGTGGGAGGTGGCGACACGACACGGCGATGATGGCTCCTCGAGGACCGAGAACGCGCAATGCCCGCGGACGCAAAGGGTAGTCTTGCACGATGACCTGGTGGTGCCCGGCGCGGTGAGGCCGCATCTTCCTCCTCTAGCCAAAACCACCGCCCGCCGGACGGGCATCGCGTATGGGGGTGAACGTGCGGCACCATGAACCCGTGGGTGGAGGGAGCGTGGTAGTAGCACTCCCCCGCATCGCCGCCGAGGAGTGTAGGATCCGCGGCGAGTGTAGGAGGTTGTTTGTGCAAGCACAAGCGGGTGGTGGTGGGCATGAGTAGCGAGTGGACTCGCATGAATCCATGTATATGTTGATGATGATGACAATGCACCCATGCATTGCATTATGTGATCTATCTTAGTTTTGGTGCGTGATGGATGATTATGTGGTAATTCGTGTTATATTCATTCATGTTTGCGATGGTGTTTGCGATGATCCGCCGCGCGACCATCCAGCCATGGTCGCCCGCGAGGACACCGGCGTTGCTAGCCAGCTAGCCGCCTCCCGCTCAACTCTCCCTTCTTTCTTACCTTGCCACCTCGAGGCTCGTCGGCAGCAGCTTATGCTGCGGCCGCTGACGGCGCCTTTGAACGCCCCTGTGTCGCCGATTCACGCCGCGCGTTCAATCGTTCTCCACGGCGTAACCCCTCTCGGACCCTCGCCCCTCGTGACGCCCGAAGTCTTCAAAAGCGTCTACCTTTGCGTTTACGATGCTTTCCATCTCGTCTATTTAACCTCGGCCAGCCCCGTCGGCCGGAGTGTCGCCCCCGCTCCGCCGCGCCCGCCCGCCACCGTCGGCATCAAACTTGTACCGCCTAAACCCGCTCATCCGATAGCAAAGATAGAAACGCTTTTGGTTCTCGGGGATCACGGTGGTGGTCCTCCCGCCGCTAGAGGCCTCATCTCCGATGACATCCGCACGCCGGTGTGCCGCCATGTCGGAGACCTCCGTGGCTCAAGAACCCTAATTTTTTTTTTTCTTTTTTATTATAATCTATGGTTACAACTTGTAACTCGGTCTTTCTCCCTCATCGTAACTCCAAATGTGATGATTTTTCTTTCTACGATTTTGTAAAATAATGATGTGTCAAGCTATTTGTATTCTTCTTGCTACTACTTTTGTCACGTTTGGTGGATAACATTTGAAATTTGAATTTCAAAAATTACAACTTCACGTAACATTTTTGGAGCATCTAATGATTTCAAAGATAAGAAGTCATGAACATAAAAGTTGAAGAATAATTTTAAGCTGCACATCTTTTATATTGGTTATTTCTTCATCCCCAAAGTAACATTGTTCACAAGATTTACACATGTCTCGTAGAGTTGACAAACCTTGTAGAGAGATTTCTAAGATTTGTGAACAATGTCACTAGCACTATGTCGGATGGGGAAACAACCAAAATAAGAATTGTAGATCTTGCTAAGTTATGAAACACTCTAATTTAAAACTTTTGATTTGTATTATCTTGTAAAGGAAAACTAGGTCTCAATTTCAAAAAAAAAAAAAATGAAAATTAAAATTTAAATGTTTTTAGTGACCTCGAGATAGACAAGAAACCACGGATATAATGATTGCAGTTCTCAAATATCCATGAAACTTTGTAGTTTACAACTTTTTGATTTGAGATCATATGCATGATGTATAGCGCATGATGTAGCTCGATGATCTCGATTGAACAAGCTTAATTTGATTTTGATCATATGCATGGTGAAAGTTGAAAAGATCGGTGAGTATGCATGAAAACGAGATATTTTATTAGATAACCCTACATTTTGTTATATTTTTCCAAATTTGTGATGTTTGGATGTTTGATTTCAGTTGAAATGATTAGGGGAACAGAGTCTTTGGAAAAAATACAACTCTCGTATAGTAAGTTTTACATACCCGTCTTTGGGGAAAACGTTTGGCCGGGTGTTAGCCGGGTCGGTCTTTGATTTGTTGTGAGAGAAAAAAAAAAAGTAATGCTAGTGCCGGGGCGGGTCTGGATAGGTTCCTGGACCTCGTTTGTGTGAGAATTATACAGAAAAAAGAGCCGCGACCGGGTTCCGGCCTCCAACCCGGATCTCGGGCGTGGAGTGCGGAGCATCCGGGGCGGGCCACGTCGGACAAGCAAAGGGAACAAGTATGCGACGGAGGGGGCGGGGACCACCAAAGTGGTGGGCCCCATGATTTCAACTACCTACAAAATGTTATACTCCAAAACCAAAAGCGAAATTAAATTTTGATTACACCATTGAATTTGAATAAATCCTTTGAAACAAGATCTCACATGGATATATTTAGATAAAATTATAAGTGGACCCCTAATCGATGGTAGTTGATATAGTAGAGTAGAGATATATCGACACTCATATGTTCCTTTATTTACTTGGAACAATTGTGCAACTGCCCCTTTTCTGAGTCTAATTGCTCGTTTGCCCTATTTGGGGCATTTGCGCATTTGGAAAACCAAAAACAAGGGGCAAACGAGCAAAGTTTAAAAAAACAGGGGCAAACGGGCAATTAGACTCGAGAATAGGGAACCTCTATACATCCCGGTGTGGTAAGATTCTCTCCCTTTACAGCACTTTCTCCCCGCACCCATCTCTTCTATATATCTCTATACCAATAATTGCTAGGTCCACTTATAATTTTATCTAAATATATTCATATGTGATCCCGTTTTGAAGGATTTATTGAAACAAATTTAATTTGGATTTTTGGTTTGTGAGTTATAATGTTTTTAAGTTTGGTTCATGGGACTAGGGACTAGAGATTAGTCCCTAGTCTCTCCCAAGAGTCTTTTAAAATTGGGACTAATTGGGACTAAAAATTAGTCCCTAGTCCTCATGTTTGGTAATTTAGGGACTTAAATGAGACTAAAAATTACAGGCAATACTTAAAATCGTGGAGCCCATCTGGCCGGGCGCCTCTCTCAACCTTTTCCTCCTCACTCACGCATGCGCCGCTAGGGGACCAGCGCGGGCCCGTCCTTTCGACATGAGTCTTGGATAGATGTTGTGAGAGAAAAGACCTTGGAACCGGCCCGGTCGAACAAGCCGGCTAACGACAATGGCGGGCGTGGGCCCTATTCTAGAACGAGGTGCGAGGATACGCAGAGGATTCACATGCAAGGGTGTGGTGTGGCGGAGCTGGCCGGCGAGGAGCTCGTGCTCGCGTCGTGAGAGCCCGTGGAGGAGCCGGCGTGTGACGAGGTTTTTTCCGTCCGTTTTTCATCAGAGGGCCTGCACCCGTGTTGCGGGGAGATCAAAAGGCGACCACCCGAGCGGGCGAAAGCGGCGACTTCGACTTCGACTTCGACTCGATAGTTTCATAAAGTATCGCGGGACCCGTTGGCAATTAAAAAATCATCAAAACCTGTTCTTCACTTTCGCCCGAAGCATAGAAACCTCGTGCCACAATATTTCTGAGAATAAAAACGAGTAGTATTCTCGTCCCTTTCGTTTCCAAATTTGTCTTTGTTTGGATTGGAAAAAAAATACTATAGTACAACACCAGCGATTACTACTCCCGTGGCCGTATGGAGTGCTAAGTTCTGACTTCGTCTTTGGGAAAAGGAGTGCGTATCTGTAGGAATCTTGTACCAATCGTAGGGCCGAGGCGTCAATGCGTCCGCTCGTTCCCTCTTCCCGCCGATGCCTCGGTCATTCGAGACGGGCATCCATCACGGTCGCGGTGTGATGATGACAGAGCAGCGCGGCCCGCGCACACGTAGTACTCCGAGGCCCTATTCTACGTAGGATTCGCAAGCAAGGGTGTGGATATGATCAAGACGTGTCGCGCTTTGGCGTAGGTGTACACCTAGTCACGCGCCGCAAGAAAAGGCGCCGCCCTAATTTTTCGATAGGATACGACGGTCGCGGTTTCCAAGATCGCGTCGAAGTGCACCGACCGCCCCCGCCATGGTCCTTCCGCGATGCCTTCGCACTCAAGAACTCGATTTTTCTTTTTTAATCCGTGGGCAAAACTTGTGACTAGTCTTTCTCCCTCGTACTAACTCCAAATGTGATAGTTTTTCTTTCTATTTTTTCTATAAAAGGCTATATCGGGATATTGTATTCTTACTACTATTACTTTTGCCATGTTTTATTGGAAACATTTGAAATTTGAATTTCAAAATTACCACTTCGCACAACATTTTTGGAGCATCTAATTATTTTCAAAGCCAGTAAGAAGTCAAGCACATAAAAGTTGTATAACTTCTTAAGATGTACCCTCCGTTTTGAAATTATAGTTCGTTTGACTTTTTGACCCTAAGTTTGACCACTGCGTCTTATTCAAAAAATTTGCACAAAAACAGTCAAATTTAAGTCATTCTTAAATAACATTTGTTAATAAAGCAAGCTATAACAAAATAAGAGAGATATTTTGCATAAATGTTTGAATAAGACGAAAGTGGTCAAAGTTGGGGTTGAAAAAGTCAAACAAACTACAATTTGGAACAGATTTAGTACACCTTTTATATATATTGGCCATTTCTTCATCCGACGATGTCAGCGGTAACATTGTTCACATGATTTACACATTCTCATATATAGTTGACGAAACTCTTGATGAAACTAGGAGAGAGATTTCTAAGATTTGTGACCAATGTTACTAGCACTATGTCGGATGGGGAAACACAAAAAATAAGAATTGTAGATCATGCTAAGTTATGAAACTCTCTGGTTTCAAACTTTTTGTTTTGACATTACTCCATCTTGTAGGAAAACTAGGTCTCAATTTAAAAAAATGAAAATTGAAATTTAAATGTTTTAATTGACCAAGGATGCACAAACCACCAATATAACGATTGTCGTTCTCAAATATCCATCAAACTTTTCTAGTTTACGTACATCTTTTGATTTGGTATTTGAGATCATCTTGTCATGGAAAACAAAAGTACTAATAGTTTGAAAACATTTATCTTACTGACTCGCTTGGATAGCGCGTCGCCTATTTCCTTCGCTCCACCACGCCGGCCGGCCGTCTCACTTTAAAAAATCACCACGTCTCCCTACATCGGCTGTCACGACCTGCATTATTGCCGCTCACATCCGAGCGCCGGCTGTTTTACTGGCCGTCGCCGGTGACATCGACGGGATGGAGGAGGGGCTTCAAGTGGAATCGCCCTTTGACTTTGCTACTAAGAGCTTCCCACAAACCCCCCGTCGTGCCGCCAAGTCCACGGAGCCATTCCACTTCATGCCCCTCCGATACCCTCCACGTCCAGCGAGACACCGATTCTAGTCTTTCTTTGGCAAGTCGGCGCGTTGTAGTCCCCATCCACTCCGTGAACGCCCGGTGATTGGGTGGCTTTATGATGTGCCGTCCGACTCCCGCGTCCAACCCACACCGGACGTCACCCGTCGACACACCACGCTACCCGATCACCGAGTTCGGGAGAGTGTAGCCCTCCGGAATGTTGAACAAATGGCGAAAGTGTAGATTCGCCCGCTTGAAGGTCTACTTGATTGTGCTGGCTTCGGTCATCTTTTTAGCGATCACGCCCGCCGGGTCGTGGCATGAAACCGCCAAATATGCTCTTTACGGAGTGGCAACGTGAACACCGGTGCCGCTGGACGCCGACCGTGCCCGGCAGGTGTGTTCACCCGGGGAGATCAAAGGCAACCACCAGGCGACGGGCTGGGACACGGAAGAACATCCATTGTACTGTACACATTATGGAATTTTAGGTCGGGCGACTTGGCGGCGCATATGATCCATGGCGCACGACCCGCTCTATAGCCCAAATGGTGCCTCGCCATGACGGGCATCGCTGATGATGAAAACCGACATGCGTTTTTATTAGTTGTGATAACCGTGTAATTTCGTTGTCAAAAAAAAAAACTTCGTGTAGAGTATAATACATGTGTGCAT
The DNA here is from genome assembly GCA_015847255.1 of Hyparrhenia diplandra. Lineage (NCBI taxonomy): Eukaryota > Viridiplantae > Streptophyta > Magnoliopsida > Poales > Poaceae > Hyparrhenia > Hyparrhenia diplandra. Next base: position 79,651 of record JADLZK010009057.1, read on the forward strand.
GTGTGATTGCCGCTGTCCATTTGATGGAAGCTGCAAGCACGATCACGATCACGCATGCACGCTGGAGGTCAAAGGCTGCCATGCCATGAGGCCCCACTCGCCTTTGCCGACGGACGCGTGTGAGGAGCCGGGAAGGCGCCGACGGCAGTTTCGGTGTGCATGAACAAAGGGCTCGCGGCCCCGTCCGTCCTTCGCCCTCGCCCCCGACCCATCAATCGGTGCCTCGCCCGATCGAGACCGATCAAATCTTTGATGACACCGGGCGATGGCGCACGTGCGCCCGGTTGCGGCGAGGTGTGTAGGATACGCGAAAAGATACGCATGCAAAGGTGTGTGCATGTCTCATGGAAACAAAATTATAGACTCTAGTATAATTTGGAATTTCTATGAAAAAAAATGCCGCGTCGGTAGTAAATGGCGCCGCCCTAAATTCAAGGGCCGCCGGCGCGTTTAAGGGTTGTTGACGGTCACTAACGACTTGTTTTTCCGTCAACATACTACCATAAAGGGAGTGAAACTATACCTTTCTATACTAATATACATATTTTACTCATATATTTCCACTTGTAGTGTCCAAAATGTATTTTGTAGTATTTATAATAAAAACAGGTGGAAATACGACCAAAAGACGCGACCACGGAAAGCGTGCACTTCAAAAGATTACAAGCCCGGTGGATAAAACAGCACCGTAACACCAAAATCGGGCCGAGCCAACGCCGCCCTACAACTTTTCAGGCCCGACACAGCCCACCGCTAAAGCTTCGGGCCCAGGGGCCTCGGATGGGTGCGGCCACACCCTAAGGTGCACCTCGCACCCACTTTGGCGCCGATCCGCCCAAACTTGGCGAGGCGGTGCATTAAGTGTCGAAACCGACGGTGCGGGGGTGGATCGGCCGGTCAAAGTGAACGTGGGACGCCCGGAGGACGTCGGTTTGGTGCATTCATGGTGTAACATTAGCACTTAGCCCCCTCCTCTCATCCTATAAGTAGAGGGGCCTCTCGCTCTCTCAACACACACCTCACAAGAGAGTCATTCTCTCCCTCTCTACTCTTCTTCTTCCTCCTCCTAGTAGATTAGGATGTGGAGCTAGGCAACAAAGCTACCAAGGAGGGCTTGGCTCCTTGGAAGATGGATTTCCGGTATAATCTATTTATGGTAATCTTCCAAAGCCTTGCCCCTATTATCTTATCTTGGTTGTGCATTTGAATTAGAGTTTTCATGTTATATATGCCTCATGATTTATCCTATGATCTAACATGTTGTTCTTGACATGATCATGACATATGAACTAGTCTATAGTTTCTATGTTGTGATATCGTCATATAGAACTTTATGCTTAAACCATTCACGCAATATAATTGAGTAGTGTCGGGATTGTCTTTGAATGGTGGTTCGATTTGTGTCCTTCGGGCTTGCTCGTGTCCTATTCCCGTCCATCCGTAGGGTGGGGACCATGGGGACATGAGTAGTGTCCTAGTATCTTGAGGCGTGGTGTCCAGGATGCGTGTATCCTTCGAATATGACGGCATGCCACTTGCCGAGGGGTAGGGGCGGGGGTTGTGACAGCCCTGTCCGTCCTTTGTAATCCCCCATGTTCGTATGTTGTGTAGGAGTCTAAAGTGCCTTTTCATTGGGCGGTATGCACCGGGAAGGTCTCCCCGTCCATCTCACTCTCGGCTCGACCTCCTACTCATGAGTGTTGCTCGACTATCATTTGGTTCTTTTGCACAACCATGACTAGAATATGTATGCTCCACTTAGGACTTTCTTTATTCCTTATTTATCTTTATCCTTGAGTTTGGCTTGAGTGAGTGTGTCAAGTTATCCCTTTACCGTTCCTTTATATCCCAGTTACAAGCATTGGTCCATTGTGCAAATCATGTTATCTTGTTCATGTCTCTATTAGATCCTTTTCCACCATGCCTTTCTTTAGGAAAATATAAATAACGATACCCCTGAATATCTCGGGGTGAAATGCTACAATGATAGATCCGCGCGCTGCGGATGAATATCTATTTTGGCAAGGTCTATCACCGTTGATGTTCCTAGTCCGATCCACCGACATGGTGGTTTCACTTAGGAATATCGGCGGCACATTTCGGGCGCCGTTATTAGAGATGGGTTCTAAACTTTGTTTCTAGTGATTGCGATTAAGAAATATCAACAAGCATTTTTGGATTCCGTTGTGGAAGGCATTGGTTTTTCTAAGGAATCTTTTAGAACATGTTCATCATGATAATATGCATGTGTAGTGACCTTTGTTTATAACAGGTTTATCTAAAAAAAAAAAAAAAAATCTTTGATAAAAAAATAATATTTTCAAAAAAAAAAAAAAATCTTATAAATAAAAAGCAAGGACATGTTATCAAGTTAGTATGCACCTTCGGGTATTCTTGTCGCTAACCATTTTCGGTGGAGACTAAGAAGAACAAAGGGGCACGCGACGCTTGAAAACATGGGGGCTAGCATCAATAAGAAAACTTTGATGCTCTTGGGCGGAGGAACGCACTCGAAAAGGAGACTTGACCTTGCACACTCGACTTTTTCACGAAAGTCCAAGTGTGAGAGGGAGGACGGTGATAATATCAAGTTCCACGTACAAGGTGATCATAAAAAAAGAGAAGCGAAAAAAAGAAAAAAAAAAAGAGAGATGAATAAGAGATTAGCCTCCCCTTGCTATAAAAAAAAGGAGAAAAAAAAAAGTTAAAAAAAGAGATATAAAAAAAAGAGAAAAAAGTCGGTGAAAAAAAAAAAAATAGAGCTGGTTGAAAAAGAAAAAAAATATATATAAGAAAAAAAAGCAAAAAAGAAATAAGAGGAGTGAGGAGACGGGTTGGCCCCTATATGGTCAAAATAAACAATGAAGGCTTTTTGATTCCACCCGGTATTGCTTCCATGTAAGCAAGAAGGGATCTTTCTCTCCCAAGGCCTTTGTCACAAGCACCAAAGCTTATGGATCATGCACATCATTTGTGTATGACTAAGCCTTGTTGCCCACTGAGTGAGTTTGGTATGCCTCCCTCTCGCCCGGCCGAGGAAGTCATAATCAAACCAAGATCATCACGCCATCGATGCGGCAGTTCTAAACTCTATCCTCTAGCTGCCAGTCAAGTGCACTCGAATGCAAAGGTCCAATAAAATAAAAAAAAAAAAAGAGAGAAGGAAAGGAGGAACACCCTCCTTTACACCTTTGTGACCACTAAGGCCCATGGTCCATATACACTACATGTGTGTATCACCTAAGCCTTGTGGCTCGCCTGAGATGGATCATCAAGCTACCACCGCTGAGTCTCAACGTTCTTTCCTTCATGCGTGGTTGGTACACACACACTCGGTATGCAAAGGTAATATTCACCAATTCCTTTTACTCATACTTATCTCCATACATAAAAAGATTCATGTCTTCTCTCGTTTATGAAATATGGTGCAGGTTTGGATGTGTTTACATGGATCCATGTGATACATCCATAGATCTTTAAATCAAGCATGATGCTTGGGTTAAAATGGTCTTCTTTAATCAAAATTTGACATGGTGTCGATATTTGATTAATGAACCCCGGTGACATCATAAACAGTAGAATTATTCTTTGATGGAGATAAAGCAAGGCTAGACTTACATTGCATCTTTATCTTAGCCTTGTTTGAGTTTGAAAAGTTTGGTGAATCTTTTTGTCCTCCCTTGATAATGAAATCTTGATATAAAAAATAATTCTTCAAATAAATAAATAAATAAATAAGCTGCTCTTTTGCTCCTTCCTGCTTATGTTTTGAATTAAGGTAATCACAAAGGATGGTAAGTCCACTCGTGAATCTACCATATACTAACCATGCGAGGAAAAGCCAAAAGCATGGGGGTAAAACCCCGATCCAATGGGCTTTGAGCTAGCTTGGGGAGGACCAAAAACATGGTAATGTGAACCTTTCACTCTCATCCTTTTTCGATTTACCATGCAAAAAAAAAAAAAGCAAAAAGAAAAACAAAAATATATTTATATATATATATATATAAATATAATAATAAGAAAAAAATAAAATCTTATTCACCTTTCGAAGTCTTCACCTCCTTTGGATGAATCTTGTTTTCAATTCATGCTTCCATTTTCTATGCAAGTGTGTTGCGGTTTGGATGTCATGATCATTCAATTGATGATCCTACTTCCATAGACTTTTTGAATTGAGCATGGTGCTTAGGTCAAAAAGTCTACCTTAATCGCATTGAAGGACCGAATAGGCTACCGGGGGGGGTGAATGGGAGCCTCAACTAAATTCTTTCGGAATTAGTGATCGTGTAGCTCTCACAACCCTCGGAGCAAATCAAACCACACACGGAAGAATCCGACCTTGTTTGCAAGGTGGATGACTTAGGGAATGCCCTAGAGTCTGGCCCGGATCAACCGGAAACCCCACAAAGAGATCGCACGACGAACCGAGAGAAAACAAAGAACCTTTTCGGTTCATACCGAGGCGCGTCGGGTTGAATACGGGACGTGTCCGGTATGCATACGACGCGATGTCGGGTTGAATACGGACGCGTCCCGTATTGGAATCAGCCCAAACTCACCTCTTGGGAAAATCGAAAATCCCACCAAATGATCTTCTAAAATCACAAGAATTTAACCCTAGCCTTTTTGCACCGTGGACAACCTCTCCACAAAGTTTTAGCCCCAAATTCAAAGTTTAGAAATACCGGACATGTCCGGTATGCATACCGACGCGTCACGGTATTGTCGAGCTGAAAAAAACTGTCGAACTCAAAAAACGAAATTCGATCGGAACTTCCTCCACGCTTGATCTTTGGTCACGATTTTTAAGCCATAGAGTCACGGCATGTAGGTGACAAGATTCCCCAAAGAAATTTCAAGTTTGACGGCTTAATCGAGAGGAATTTCGGATCTCAATGAAGAACACACCAAAAACCGAGTTTGATCCAAAACTTGCCCGATCTACGTGCTCGTGAGGAATTAGAGTAAATCCTTTGGTGGAAAGGATCCTCTCACGTCCTAGCACGAATCAAGACAAGAAAAACGAGATCAAACGGTGCCAAATCGAAGAAATCACGAAGAGTAGAGAGAGGGGAGAGGATGAACTCGGGAAGAACAAGTGATGAACAAAAATCACAGCACAAGATCAAACAAGAACACCGATCCAAACATCCCAAACGTCACCATGTGACGGGCTACTCGAAGCTAGCCCTTGCTCAAACGATTCGATATAAATCGGTGGACCTCTCACACCAAGGTTTGGAACCCTAAGCTAGGAATTGCAAAATGAGAGGCAAGGGAGGATGAAGGGGTATGCCTACGCTAAATAGCCCCAATTCCTCCGCCTAAACTACCCCTAAGATACATGAGTCGATTTTGTAACCCTAAGGCTATTTTGGTCGACACGGGTAATCTTCGATCCGGACGACCCAGCGCCTCCTCATCGGTAGCCTTGCCTCCACGCAACCTCCCCGATGCCGCCACGCGCAATCCTTCCGTCCGCCACGGAAGCTTCGGGTTTTGAGGCCCAAACCCGCGAAAAACCCGCTTTGTGGTTTTGAGGCCCAAAACCACAAACCCAGGCCGATGGTTTGAGGACAAACCACCAAACCTCCTCGACACGTGTCATCGCCGTCTTGACCGCCTCGAAGTCGCCAAGTCATCCGAAAGCTCCCCGCTGCACTGCACGCTTCGCCCGTCTTGACCCGATCGACACGGTCTCGCCATCGTCCTCTTGCATCGTCGATGTCCCGGATGTCGACCTCTATGGCTAGCCCGCCCAAGCCGGTCCCTCGGTCCAAGCCTCACGTCCGTCCTTCACCTCCGCGGTCCATCGGCCCAAGACGCGTCCTCCTTGGTACCTTCACCTCTCCGTCGGCCTACCATCTCCGAGCTCAACACCCGCACAACACGAACCAAGAGATACGTCTTCGACACACTCCACGCATGCGGTGAAACATAGCCGAAGCATAAAAGATAAAAGAAAATAGAAGGAGAATGTTTGACTGCTGACAATCACTACATCACAAAACTAAACACATGGACCTAAATCAACCATGTGTTCGCAATCTCCCCCCTTGATGAGTGCATTGTCAACATTCAACACAAAGACGTAATAAGATAGGAGAAAGCACATCCAGATAGACCACAAACACTGGATAGCAAACATGGAGCAAAAACTTGGTTCCCAAAGACATGGGCAAAAGGCTCGACACAACCAAGCTAAGACAGCTAGTCCTCAAGAAGAGGTAGAACAGGCTCAACACCACTAGCAAAACTGCAAACCAAATTCTAAAACCAATTTCTTTTCACACACAAACGGCTAGACCCTCAAGACAGAGGCAAAGGCTCTACACATCTAGCTCAAAGTGCTACTCCCCCTGGACAAAAGCAGACACTGTCTTTGTATCTTTCTCCCCCTTGTTGGCACATGCACTAATCAAGCTAAAATGCAATATGTCACAATGCAAAGCTTCAAGATTATATTCAACCGAGTGAGAAAGTGCTCAAAGTGGTACTATAGCAACAAACTACAAGTGCTAGCCAGAGCTCAAGATAATCAGATGATATGAAATATGGCACAAAGCAAGTTGAGCAAATTTTAGTATCTTGCAAAAGGAGGTTCACCATAAAACATAGCACCTAGCACAAGTAGATAGGAGATCAACTAAGTGTTTAAACATGTAAACTTGATGAACTACCCCAAGCGGCGCTCAAACATCATGCTAGACAACATGTAACCTTGTGTTCATTTTAGTTCGAGTTGCGGCGGTTCACAAGTTACAAAAGAGCATGCGAGTGGTTATCCACATTTGCCTTGCCTTACTAATCAACCATGTCAAGCCTATGCATGTGAGCAATCGAAGCTTAAGACAATGGTCTTGGTCAAACACAATGAAGTCCAAGTTCATTCAAGAGTGCAAGTGAAAGCAGTCTCGAACTTCAAAGTGTGGCAAAATGGACCCACTCGATCTTTTCATCACTTAAACTTTAGACTTCATGTTTTAGCATGGTATTATCATGAAAATCTAAGCAAGTGAATGAATCAAGGCATGAGACATAGCTATCAAGCATACACATAAAAGCTCAAAGGATCTCAACATCCTACTCATGATAGAAGCTAGCTCAAAGGTGAACCAAGATTTAAGTTTCATCATTCATTAGTCAAGTTCACATTTTGAAAAACATTGCTCAGCTCATAACATACATCACATGATTAAGAGGAGCTCAAGCTAGAGACACTAGCAAACTCATACTACTAAGAGCACAGCCTCATTCAAATCAATATAAAGATGAAGCTCATGATATGCAAGTATGATACAAAAGCCAAAAACAAACCTAAAACTAAACTTGTACATCAACTACAAAGCTACCCCTCAAAAAGGATAGCACACGCCCAACTCTCCACGGAGCTTAGCAAAACGGACTTGGTCTAGAGGTTTTGTGAAAATGTCATAAACTGTTGTTCGTAAACACATCTTTGAACATCTATGTCCCCTTTCTCATGGTGATCTCTCAGAAGTGGTACCTCACCTCTATGTGTTTGGTCCGGGAGTGTAGGGCCAGGATTTTTGGCAACACTCACAGCTCCCATGCTATCACACAACAAAGGTACACAAGAAAAGCTCAAGCCAAAGTCTCTCAAAGTGGCAACCATACACAACATTTAGGAACAACAAGCAAGAAGAAGCAACATATTATTTTGCCTCAACCGTCGGTGGCGACACCGCATCGCAATACGAGGCGACCAAGACCAAGAGAAGTACCAAGAAACCCACAAGCACCGAAGTGGACTTTCTATGCAAGCGATCACCAAAGCATAATCGAGGAATCAGAATAGCCAACCAAGGAAAGGGTGGAAGAGGCCGGTACCATAGGCCAAACTCAAGAGTAACCGCAGAAGTACCAAGATCCTCTTCACGGCGATAGTGAGAGGTGCGCGACGATCGAAAGGCGTGCGCCGAGGCACACCGCGAACCGGATGTCGGGCGTCGCCGTCGTACGCAAGAAATAACCGATCATGCTTCTATACTCCCTTTGGTCCACGCTTCTCCATCCTTGTCCTCGCCGGGCGCTGCCGCCGACATGGGTGTCGAAAAAGAGGCTTGGCCTCACCCATCTGAAAAACTTGCGGATCATGTCCTTTGTGTACTTGCCCGGTGTAAGATCCCGCCCTTGGTTTGCTTGATTTGAAGTCCAAGGAAGTAAGTCAGCTCGCCCATCATGCTCATCTCGAACTCCCACGCTCATGATCTCTCAAGAGGCTTCGATACCATAGCATGTGAAGAGCCACCAAAGATGATAGCATCCACATATATCCGAACCGGGAGGATGTCACCGCCCTTTCTAAGCAAGAACAAGGTCTTGTCTACGGCTCCCATCACAAAACCCTTAGCTAACAGGAAGGCTTTCAACCTCTCGTACCACGCTCGGGGGGCTTGTTTTAGGCCATACAAAGCCTTGTACAACTTGTACACATAGTCTGGGTGTTTAGGATGCTCAAACCCCGGGGTTGCCTCACATACACCTCCTCCTCTATGAACCCATTTAGGAAAACACTCTTGACATCCATCCGGAAGAGCTTAAAGCCCTTCGAGGCGCAAAGGCAAGCAAAATCCTAATAGCTTCTATGCGACTCTGAGGAGCGAAGGTTTCCTCATAGTCTATACCCCTCTTTTCCGACAAAACCCCTAGGCAACTAATCCGCTTTGTTTCTCACCACCACTCCATCCTCACTCTGTTTGTTCTTGAACACCCACTTAGTACCTATGGGATGACACTTAGCTGGTGGTGGAACTAACACCCAAACTTGGTTCCTCTCAAAGTTCTGCAGCTCCTCGTGCATGGCATTGACCCAATCCGAATCAGATAATGCAGTGGTAACATCTTTGGGCTCAAAGGTGGAAACAAATGCAGAATGAGCGAAATGACACATGGCATAAGACTTGGAACGAGTTACCCTTTGATCAAGTCCTCCAATCATGGTCTCTGGGGATGGTGATTGAACGAGCCGAGGCGCCAGGCGCTAAGATGTCGCCTCCCCCTCGACAGAACCTCCTCGTGCGGTCGTCTCGCCCCGAGGTAGCCGCTCCACGGACCCCAGGAAGTAGTGGTAGTAGGGTCTGGTCCGTGAGCAAATGTCGCCGCCGCCGTCACAGGTGGGGCAAGCGGTGGAGTCGCCGGGATCACCCCGCCCAACGTCTTCCTCGCTCCTCCTCCACAAAAATGCTCGCGCTCCATCTCCTCCTTTCCCGCACACTCAAACATAGAAGAGGAACAAGGCGCAACCTCATCGAAGGTAACCTCACATGTCTCTACAACACGGTTAGTCTCAAGATTAAGAACCCCAGTAGGCATGTGAGTGTAAAGCATATCCAAGGAAAATGCCATCACCTGATCGAGACTCGAACTTGTCAAGCTTACCTTGCTTGAGAATGAAGCACCCGCATCCAAACACACGGAAGTGACTCACCTTGGGCAATCTCCCAAACCGCAGCTCATATGATGTCTTCTTGGTGAAAGCACGGAGGAAAATGCGGTTGGAGACATGGCATGCAGTGTTGATTACCTCAGCCCAATACTTCCTCAGAGTCTTGTGTTCATCGAGCATGGTCCTCGCCATCTCCACAAGAGTCCCGATTCTTCCGCTCAACAATCCCGTTCTGCTGTGGGACATAAGGGCTAGAAAACCGGTGCTCGACACCCAAGTTAGCACAAAGAGACTCGAACCGAGAGTTCTTGAATTCTCGTGCCATTGTCTTTGCGAATCGCTCGAATGGTCTGATCTGTCAACTCGGTTCTCGGTCTCAAAATCAAGTCGAAAGCAAAACCAAAAGCCTCATCCTTGCCCTCCATGAAAAAGACCCAAGAATATCTCGAAAAATCGTCAACCATCACTAGACAATACCACTTTCCACCCCATCGACCTCACCCGAGATGGACCAAGCGTGTCCATGTGAAGGATCTCTCCGGTCTTGAGATCATAATCGAGTAATCGGATGGTGGGAAGCGAGATACCATCTTCCCCGCGGACGACGGGGGTGGCAAACCAAATCCTTCTCAAATTTGAGCTTAGGCAATCCTCGGATCAGATCCATTGAACTCAATCTCGTGAGGAGGTCGAAGCTCAAGTGACCTAGTCTCCTATGCCATTTCCACAAATCGGAGGAGGACCCGCCAACAAGCAACAAGAAGTGCCAAAGCCACGAAAAAAATCAGCTCGGAAGACTTGCCCAAATGGCACAATCCAGCAAATAAGATCATCGCGAGAATCCAAAACTCGAGAACATCCAACCTTAAAGCGCACCTCATACCCATCCGCCATAAGCCGAGAGACGTAAAGCGTGTTGAAGTGCGGGTTGGAGACTAGCGCCACATCCTTGAGCATGAAGTGGTCATTGATCCCGATTGACCCTCGCGGCAAGTATCTTCCCCTTGTTGCTATCCCCAAAAGTGATATACTCCTTAGTCTTCATGGGGTGAGGCCGAGAACCATCTTGAGTTCAGGTCGCCATGTGTCGAGAACAACCGGAATCAATGAGCCACATGTCCTCCAGCCCGTCCCCTTTGTATCAACAATAGAACATGGGATGAGCATATGGCGCAACACTGGGGTTAGTAAACTTTGAAGAGTACCAGTGTTGACCATCATGCCCCAAATATGCATTAGGTAAAACATACATCCCACGCCCCATCTTACCAAGCTTCTCACCACGCACAACAAAACGTGGTACACTCCTCTTCTCAACCTCAAAGCTCCCAAAGCGAGGATCTACGTCCACTCGCGGAGCACGACCACCAAACGATCTCACAAACCGTGGTCCAAACCTCTAAGGCCTCCTACCATCAGGCCTAGCAAACTGCCTCTGAACCGACTGCACACCCCTCTCATACATGCCAAGTGGTGGGTGATACAAGTCACGGTTCTCAAACTCCACTCGATGCCTAGCATCCCTCTTCCTCCTAAAGCAAAACTCAACCAAGTGACCATCTCTCCGACAATACTCAAAGTGATACCTCACCTCTCTCTTGGGTGGTGGTTGGTTCACTCTCTTGGGTGGATGGTTCACTCTTGTTGTTGTCTTGGCCTTAGGAAGGGTTTCCTCAGGGATCTTAGGCAAAGTGTCAAGTGGGTTCTTGAGGTGGTTCGGTTTGGAAAGCCACACTTGTTTGGGAGGTGGAGTCTTTGGGGTTTCTTGGAGAATGCCATTTTGCACAATGGGCTTGGTATGCTCGGGTGGGGTGATCTTGGTAAATTTGGGAGTGTTGGTTGGTTTCTCACTCAAGCTCAAACCACTCCATTGACCAACCTTTCCATAGATAACTTTACCCTTCCCACCTATAGCAAAGCCTAAACCCGATGTGTCGGTCCCCCTCTTGAACCCGACTCATCATCATGCCAAGCCGCTGCTCTCCACTAGACACCCAACTCGGGACAGAGCGAAGGTATGTGTTCTCCTCTTCGACTCTCCCCTTGTCATGCCTACAAGACATGAGCTCCAACTCCAAAGCTTCACACTTAGCACATTCCAGATTTGTGCTATTCGAGCTGGCCTTCTCAAGCACGCCAAGCTTGGCGGCCTTCTCGCCAACTCGGATATAAGTCGAGGGACAAGACTTGCACGCACTCAACAAAGATCGCCTAGACATCAAATCAGCATGCTCATCTAACAAGGCCGAATACTTGGATCGCAAAGACATGATGCTAGACATATGCACAAGCACAAGCATCACACTCCGTCTCATCAGAGACGTCGACAGGCTTCCTAAGAAACTCTATTTCAGTCTTAGCCAACTCCCACTTCTCCTTGTACTCCTTTCTCTCCCTAGCGGCACGCTTTTAAGCAACTTCTCTTGACACACAAGTGCTTCGCCCAAAGATTCAACCTCATCGAGAGAGATTCGAGTGTAGGAGGTACCTCGGAAGAAGTGGAAGAAGAGTCGCTGCCGTGTGGCTCGCTTTCCGTCTGGTCTCCTCTCCTTCAAGGGCCATGGTGCGTAAAACCCTCGGGCTTGGAGCCGGTGAAGAAGCAAAGTCCATTGAGCTTGTCCTCGACCTTGCGCCGGACTCCTCGTCGCTTGAGGAAGATCCGTCGAAGAGTCGTTGTCGAGGTCGCCGAGGGAGGCAAGGAAGGCGTGCTTGTGCTCCTTGGCACGCTTGAGGTACTTCTTCTTGATCGCCTCCTTGTCGAAGCCCTTCTTGGACTTGTGCTTGCCGGAGGTGTACTCGCGCTTGTCCTTGCGCTTGTCGGAGTCGTACTTGGAGTAGTACTTCTCGCCGGAGTACTTGTCCTTGTTCTTCTTAGGGCATGCGGCGACGAAGTGGTCCGGATCTCCGCATCGAAGCATCCGCCCTTGGATGGGCCACACCCGACGGTTCAAGCGGTTGTTGTGAAACCGCGAGAATCGCCGATGACTAGTGCAAGCTCATCATCCCCAAGACTCTCCATCCGCTCCTCCTGCCACGCGTCACCAAGGAAGACAAGGCGAAAGAAAATCGTGAAGGGTTAGCTGAAGAAGCCGAACCACTCTTACTCGAGACGAGGGCGACGCTCGCGCAGAGGGGTTCTTGAGCTTCGCTCGGATCTCGAGCTTCAATCTCCGAAGACTTGAGCTTCTTTGAAGAGCTCATCGGGAGTGAGGGTGTCGTAGTTTGCGTGACTCCATGATTGCCGACACCTTCACGTCCCAAACCTTCCGATCCAGCTGCACGAGAGCCGCAGATCGCCTTCGTGCTCGCCGAGTCCCTCCGACGGCTTGTTAGCTCAAAGCTTGTTGCAGATTGTCCGGAACCCGGCAAAGAGAGAGTCGATGGACTCGCCATCAAGCCGGATGAGGTTATTGTACTCTCTTGTAGGTTTTCAGAGAGGCGGGCCTTGACTTGTGGGGTTCCCTCGTGGTAGCTCTCTAGAGTCTTCCACACCTCACGAGCGGTCTGACAAGAAGCAACTCTCTCAAACTCAGTATCCTTGAGGCTAGAGAACAAGACGCTCCTCGCTTCGGTTGTTGGCATTGTGTTGGGCTATTTGATCCTCACCCACTCGAGCGGCTAGCACTTGGTAGTTCTCGTCCTCAACGATCTCCCACACTCTCCAATCTATCCCCATGAGATGCGCCTGCATCTTGATCTTCCAATAGGGATAGTTGGAGCCATCGAACTCCGAAGGCTTGCCACCAAAGTGACCAAACCTCTCCATGTCGCCTTCTGCGGATCAAGAACCGGCTAAGGTGGATATGATCCTTAACCGCTCTCGATACCAATTGAAGGACCGAATAGGCGACCTGTGGGGGGGTGAATGGGAGCCTCAACTAAATTCTTTCGAATTAGTGATCGTGTAGCTCTCACAACCCCTCGGGAGCAAATCAAACCACACACGGAAGAATCACGACCTTGTTTGCAAGGTGGATGACTTAGGGAATGCCCTAGAGTCACAGCGGATCAACCGGAAACCCCACAAAGAGATCGCACGACGAACCGAGAGAAAACAGCAACCTTTCAGTTCATACCAGACGCGTCCGGGTTGAATACCAGACGTGTCCGGTATGCATACCGACGTGAAACGGGTTGAATACCGACGCAGCGTCGGTATTGAATCACCCCCAAACTCACTTCTTGGGAAAAATCGAAAATCCCACCAAATGATCTTCTAAAATCACAAGAATTTAACCCTAGCCTTTTTGCACCGTGGACAACCTCTCCACAAAGTTTTAGCCCCAAATTCAAAGTTTAGAAATACTGACATGTCCGGTATGCATACCGGGCACGCGTCCCGGTATTGTCGGGCTGAAAAACTGCTTTCGAACTCAAAAACGAAATTGATCGGAACTTCCTCCACGCTTGATCTTTGGTCACGATTTTTAAGCCATAGAGTCACGGCATGTAGGTGACAAGATTCCCCAAAGACATTTCAAGTTTGACGAAGCGAATCGAGAGGAATTTCGGATCTCACGAAGAACACACAAAAAACCGAGTTTGATCCAAAACTTGCCCGATCTACGTGCTCGTGAGGAATTAGAGTAAATCCTTTGGTGGAAAGGATCCTCTCACGCCCTAGCACGAATCAAGACAAGAAAACGAGATCAAACGGTGCCAAATCGAAGAAATCACTTAAGAGTAGAGAGGGGAGAGGATGAACTCGGGAAGAACAAGTGATGAACAAAAATCACAAGCACAAGATCAAACAAGAACACCGATCCAAACATCCCAAACGTCACCTCTCGACACGTGTCATCGCCGTCTTAGCCCCCTCCTCTCATCCTATAAGTAGAGAGGAGGATGTCGGTTTGGTGCATTCATGGTGTAACATTAGCACTTAGCCCCCTCCTCTCATCCTATAAGTAGAGGGCCTCTCCCCCTCTCTCAACACACACCTCACAAGAGAGTCATTCTCTCCCTCTCTACTCTTCTTCTTCCTCCTCCTAGTAGATTAGGATGTGGAGCTAGGCAACAAAGTTACCAAGGAGGGCTTGGCTCCTTGGAAGATGGATTTCGGTGATAATCTATTTATGGTAATCTTCCAAAGCCTTGCCCCTATTATCTTATCTTGGTTGTGCATTTGAATTAGAGTTTTCATGTTATATATGCCTCATGATTTATCCTATGATCTAACATGTTGTTCTTGACATGATCATGACATATGAACTAGTCTATAGTTTCTATGTTGTGATATCGTCATATAGAACTTTATGCTTAAACCATTCATGCAATATAATTGAGTAGTGTCGGATTGTCAGCCGAATGGCGGTTCGTTGTGTCCTTCGGGCTTGCTCGTGTCCTATTCCGTCCATCCGTAGGGTGGGGACCATGGGGACATGAGTAGTGTCCTAGTATGCGGGCGTGGTGTCCGGGATGCCGTGTATCCTTCGAATATGACGGCATGCCACGGCCGAGGGGGTAGGCAAAGCAGGTTGTGACCCTCGTCCGTCCTTTGTAATCCCCCCACGTTCGTATGTTGTGTAGGAGTCTAAAGTGCCTTTTCATTGGGCGTATGCAGGGGGAAGGTCTCCCCGTCCATCTCACTCTTAGCTCCGACCTCCTACTCATGAGTGTTGCTCGACTATCACGGTGGTTCTTTGCACAACCATGACTAGAATATGTATGCTCCACTTAGGACTTTCTTTATTCCTTATTTATCTTTATCCTTGAGTTTGGCTTGAGTGAGTGTGTCAAGTTATCCCTTTACCGTTCCCTTATATCCCTCGTTATAAGCATTGGTCCATTATGCAATCATGTTATCTTGTTCATGTCTCTATTAGATCCTTTTCCACCATGCCTTTCTTTGGGAAAATATAAATAACGATACCCGAATATCTCCCGTGAAATGCTACAATGATAGATCCGCGCGCTTTGCGGATGAATATCTATTTTGGCAAGGTCTATCACCGTTGATGTTCCTAGTCCGATCACCGACATGGTGGTTTTACTTAGAATGTCACGCACATTTCTCGGGCGCCGATATTAGAGATGGGTTCTAAACCTATTTCTAGTCATTGCGCTTAAGAAATGTCAACAAGGGTCATGTCGTCCCTCGATCTCTCTCGCCCAGGGACACGCACCCGCATTTGATTTCCGCCGCTTAATCAATTCTGTCCCGGTTGCTAACAAAAAACAACCGACGGTCACATGAAGATGCCTAAATTTCAATGCATATTACGTTCAACATAAGGAAGACATAAACACACGTAGTACATTACAAAATAATAAATATTACATTCAACATAATGTAAACACAAGTAGTAGTATATACTACATTACAATATATACTATCAAATAAAGTTGAAGAACTAGCTAATGATATCAAATCGATCGGCCGGTAGCGCCGCCGCCGGGCCGGCCGCCGGGGGCGCGCCGTCATCGACCACATCCCGTGGGCGGCGTACATCACCGTGCTCTCAAGGCCCCGCGCCCGGAGGTCGAACTCATGCATGATGCGGCACCAGCGCTGACAAAGACGGACGACTTTGGGGGTGACGGGCTCGGGCCCATACCTCTTGCATCCCTCCCGCCATGTACGACGATGGCTATCCTTGGCGAGCAGCGCGTGACCCCGTCCCCTTCACGGTAAGGAAACCTTGGGCCGCGGAGCGCAATGTCCTCGAGGGTCCCCTTGACCTTGGTGCGCGCGTGTCGAAGGCCCTCCCACAGCCGTCGTGGAGGCGCCGGGCGCCGCCGATGATTCCATGGAGCAAAGACCGGTAGCGTCGGGGTCCGTGGGGTTCTCGACGGCACTTTAGCATCGCCAAGAAGTAAGCGCGCTTGGTCCCCAACGCCCTGGCTTGCTTGACGAGCTTCACCCCCGCGGGATCCGCGGGCCGGAGTCTTCCTTCGCGCCGATGACCACCGCCCCCCACCGCCGTGTCCATCAACCCTGCGATCCCGACGTAGCACATGGCCTACGGATGAAGAAGGCCTCGAGGAAGCGCTTCTCCAATTGCTCCTCGGCTCGAGGACTTCCCGGTGTGGTCGCCACCGCGTAGATTACGGCCGACGGAGCGACACGAAGCCGGATCATGTCGCCGCAGCCGGTGAAGAGGATCCGCGAACTCTCCGCAGACTTGACGAAGGTACAAGTAGAGCCATGGAGAAAGAAACCGTCGGGCTCCAAGAATTGGATTTTTTTATAATAAATAAGAAACGAAATACTACAAAAGGAAAAATAAAGTAAAAAAAGAGTTGGTTCCCATCTCTACACCATGTGTTTACAAAAAAATAACCGTCTCTACGGTCATGTTTTGGAAACAAAGGCAACACGTGCATCCCGCTCTACCGCACTCGTAAAAGAAAGAAAGAGTGATGCCGCCGGTGCAACACATCCCGCCTCCACTCCAAACTCAAGTCATGCTCGTGCTTATTCCCTCCGTTCCACAAAACATGCAACTATGGGTTTCGTGTCCATAGAAACGGTGAGTAGTATAGTAGTACTACAAGTGGAGTACTAGTATGTTTGACCAAATTTGTACTCCCTCTCGCTCCAAAAAGCTTGCAACTATGGGAAGCGTGTCATCAAACTTTCTCGGCTTTGACTAGGTTTATAGAAAATACACCCTCCGGCCCCGCAAATAAAAGTTCGTTTTTGACCTCTACAATTTTGTTTAATCATTCGCCTTATTTTAAATATTTATCCAATTAATAAAATAAATAAATTATTATGAAAGCATCTCTAACGATAAAACAAGTCATAACAAAATAACAAAAAAAAAAATTTAAAACTTTTTTTGAATAAGACAGACGGTCAAATAAGGATTGTCGTAAGTAAAAATGGACATTTTACGTGCAACATTTATATCTCCAAATAAATTTATTAAAAAACTAGACTTAAAGATCTTTCCGATGATACTAATTACTTAGTAAAATATTAATATATTTTAATATATAATTGCCTGTAGTTTAAATACATTGACTTCTTGGGAAACGAGAATTGCATTTTTTTTACGGTATGAAGGGAGTACTAAATACTACTCTATTGATCACATTCATTAATTTATTAAAAATACATCTCATAATCAATCTAATGATATTTATTTCATAACATAAATAATAACAGTTTTGTTTGATCGACCGATCTTATGCGAGATGGATAGCTACCTCGATCTCTAGATGGTCGATTAATTATTTATTAAAAATACACATATCATAATCAATCTAATGATATTTATTTCATAATCGAACAAACTTGATACTGAGATGTGTTATATAGGAGCTATAGCGCCAGAGAGAAGCTCGTGCTATGCAATTGCACTTTTGGTGCTATTATTCAAGCTAGCTAAGCTCAAATAGTGTCATAACACGCTATTGTGGTATTTGTTGACAAATTGATCGCCCCCCCCCAATTGTTAGTGATTGAGTGATTTCAAGAACTTTATGGTTGTTTGCTTATGTACTTGACTTGATGCTTTTATGGTCATTTTGCTTTGAGGATAAGAACTTTATTATATGGTTATCGGTATCACTTATAAAATTATCACTTATCGATTATAATTATATGTACTTGTCCCGATTTCCTATTTTTCGAAACAAATAGCGTGCTATAGCGCGCTATTATTGCGTGAACCGCATGCCGACGCTTCGTTGCAAATAGCGCGCTATAGCGGCAATAGTGACCGTGAAACGCCGCCGCTCAATTTCATAGCGTAATCTAAAACGTGGGTTGTGATATACTTCGTATAATACATGTGTTATCGTTTCCAAATTTGTGTGCATGTTTGATTGTTCTTTGAAATGATGAGTGAACAGGGACATGCAAACTGAAATATGTCCAAGTTTTAGTTTAGATTTTAGATTTTTAAAATTTAGATTCCGGATGGATTTCCAAAATCCGGACTCTAAATAAAATCAAATTTCCTATTGGGATCCCGGATTCTAGTAGCCGATTTCATCTCTTTTTTTACCCGCATTCCTTTTATATCCTTCATTTCTCGCACTTCCTACAATATGGACGAGGGCAAAATGGTAAATGAAACTCAAAATCTCTTGGAAGCAGCTCATGTTTCTACATTGGTTTTTTTTTTCTCCGTGATTCTAGAATCCAAGGTGATTTGCTATGAGAGAAAAATACTGGCCGGGCCGGGCCGGATGGTGCCGATTTGTTGTGAGAGAAAAGCACTTTGTTGATCGGTGGTCGAACCGGCCCAAACCAACAAGCTATCACCGTGCGAACGATGGCGACGTGTGCCGTGTTGGCAGCGAGGTGTGTAGGAACTAGGATACGCATGCAAGGTGTGTGGATATGATCAAGACGCCTCATAGAAAAAATACTAGTATACTAGTACTATATGGAAAGGTCGCGTCGGTAGTAAATGGCGCCGCCCTAAATTACGCCGGCTTGGCGTTTCACCGGTGAGGGTCCGTCCATCTCTCTGCTCCCACTCTTACTAGTACTACTAAAACCCGCATTTTCTCGCCCACCAATTTTGATCGAAAAGCGAATCGTTTTCATCTTTCTTTCCCTGCACCAAGAGCGCGGCGCGAGAAAACCGTGCGGCGTGCCTCGAGCCATGGAGAACCTTCCGCTATGGGGGAGTTGCTTGAGCACATTGCGCTCCTGCCGCCATGGCCGCAGAGCATCCAATGGAGGGCCTCATGAATCTAAGGGCCACCTGTACGAGGGCTCGAGAGGCGTGCCGCCGCCTTAGTGGGATAGAGCATCCGCTGGACTCGGTGCCGGACGGGCGATGAACCGGGCGCCCGACTACGCGCGCGAAGTTTCGCGCGAAGTCTCATCACCGACTCGCCAAGTTCGGCAACACGGAGGCATGTTTCGGAGCGGGCATGTCCGCCATGTTCGTGGAAGGCCGCGGCACCGCTCGCCGCCGCCGACTTGCCGAACAAGCCGCCAACTCGGGGCATGAACTTGCTCGGTATGTGCACGCCTTGCGCCTACAGCGAACGCCGCCGCCGATGATGACCATGCCCGAGAGGTGTTGGGCGGGAGGTGGAGCGCGACACGGGGCGGCGATGATGGCCCCTCGAAGACCGAGAATCGTGCAATGCTCCGCTGACAACGTGGCGCCTTGCACGATGACTGGTGGTGCCCCATGCGGTGCGGCCGCATCTTCCTCCTCCTCCGCCAAACCGGCTCGCCGGATTCGCATCGCGCGTAGGGCAGAACATGCGCGCGCCATCGACCGGTGGGTGGAGGGGAGCGTGGCAGCAAAGACTCTCCTGCATCGCAACAGGGAGTGTAGGATCCGCGACGCAGTGTAGGAGGTTGTTTGTGCAAGCTGTGGTGGGTATGAGAAGCAGTGGACTCGCATGAATCTATGTATATGTTGATGATGACGACAATGCACCCATGCATTGCATTATGTGATCTATATCTTACTTTTTGGTGTGTGTTGATGATTATGTGGTAATTCGTGTTATATTCATTCATGTTTGTGATGACCGCCGCCCGCGACCATGCAGCCATGGCGCCGCGAGCACCTCGGCGGTTGCTAGCTATGCTCGTGCCGTTGACGGCGCCTTTGAACGCCGCCTTTGTCCGCCGGTTCACGCCGCCACGCTTCAATGGTTCTCCACGGGCGGCAACCCCTCTTGGACCCGCCCCCCGCGATCGCCGAAGTCTTTAGAAGCGTCTACTGCGTTTCGATGCTTTCCATCCCGGCCCATTTAACCCGGCGGTGCTCATCGCCGGAGTGTCGCTCCCCGCTCCGCCGTGCCCGCCGCCACCGTCGGCGTCAAATCCCGGTACCACCTAAACCCGCTCATCCGATAGCAAAGATAGGAACGCTAGGTTCTCCGGGGATCACGGTGGTCCTCCCCCGCTAGAGGCCTCATCTCCGGTGACATCACAAGACGCCGGTGCCGCCATGTCGGAGACCTCCGTGGCTCAAGAACCCTAATTTTTCTTTTTCTTTTTATTAATCTATGGTTACAACTTGTAACCGGTCTTTCTCCCTCATCGTAACTCCAAAATGTGATTATTTTTCTTTCTACGATTTTGTAAAATAATGATGTGTCAAGCTACCGTATTCTTACCGCTAATCCATTCCAAATTGTAGGTCGCTTTACTTTTTTCAACCCTAACTTTGACCACTGCCTTATTCTAAATTTTATGCAAAATATCACTTCTTTTGTTGTGGCATGCTTTATTATCAAATGTTCTTTAAGAATGACTTAAACTTGACTGCTTTTTGCACAAATTTTTTGAATAAGACGAAAGTGGTCAAACTTGAGGTAAAAAAAGTCAAACGAACTATAATTTGAAACGGAGTACTACTTTTGTCACATTTGGTGGATATTATTTGAAAGTTGAATTTCAAATATTTGAAGAGTTAATATTTGAAATTTGAAGTACTAGTATGGAGAGTAAGATGCAAAACCATGGGGCCATGGAGTACATTATTAACCAGGCGGTGCCCATGGGGCCATATGGTGTCTCGAACACTCAAGCAGTAGTACTACTACTAGTACACATATTGTCTCTCTCTGTTTCTCTCGCAGCTCTCTCGGGCCTCTTCCTTCTCCCATACTCCAACTATACTAGTACAAGAGGTAGTACTACTCTTCTCCCCTCTTACGCTCACTTCCAAACTCTTCGAGAACCAAACAAGAGTAGAGAGGTCCAGCCCGACATGTGTTCGGCCTCGCTCGCCGCTTCGTCTCCATCCCCGGTGCACCTCTTTTATCACATCCATTTAGCTAGATTTGGTTTTTCCTATGGTTCTAGAAACAACAAATACAGGAGTTTTTGTTCGTGGTTGCAGATCCGGGGTCCTTCACGGGCCTCCCGGTGGCGGCTTACGGCGAGGTCGCCATCGCCTTGACTTCCCGACCGGGGATCCCGACCGGCGGGGAGCGCAGCGGTGTGAACGAGGCGTTTATCGCGGGCGTTCGGCCGCCAGATCTCTTGGTGTTCTCGCGCGGAGGCCGAAAAAGATGTTGCAAGAGAAGCACATCTTCTTGGGTAAGCACCAAATCTAGATTGTAAAGTGCATTATGCTTCCTTTTTTTTTTGAAGGTTTTTTTGAATGGCTCTAAAAGGTTTTGTTTTGTCATGCATATCTATGTGACTCATGCTATCTATAAGCTTGTACAACATTGCTCAATAATTTTATTGTCTTATACTTGTTCCCGATTCATCCTAGGACACCTAGGTACAAAACACAAAGACCTACGCGGGAGATTATAAAAGGATGGGGAGGAGGCCAAGAAAATGTCCACATCTTCTTTGGTAAACGCCTCATCGGATTATCTGGTTGAGCTTGGCAACCACCGCGGGCGTGTTCATTCATGAGCTTGGCAACCACGCGGTGTGTGCGCCCCCGGTTTTCGTACTAGTTCGCTTGCTTGAGCTCATTCTCCACCTCTACGTTGGCCTTCTTCATCCAAAGGCAACGGGTGAGTTATCTTAAATTTTTTAAACAACCGAACAATCGATATGAGCCAAAACAAAAACTATAGACAAAAACGGATCCGATGAAGAAGAATTTGTATTTCCACATCGCGACGGGGCATCTTGCCGTGAAGAGGCAAGCGCGCCACCGCTCCGAATCCAATCAGAGCGTGATCGGACGGGCTTGAAGTGAATCCACCCCTCGGGCTTGCCTTTTCGGTCAGCAGATGTGAAACAAAGCAATATCCGAATGTTGCACGATATTGAAGGCATGCAAGACGTGATATCTACCAATGGTGCACTTCTTCATGCATGTAAACAACTATGTATCGATCCGAAATTTGTCCGACATGAATTTGTAATACTTCTTTCAGTTCTTATCATATCATATATGTTATCAACCTCAGATATAAAATAGTACCATGCTTGCTTACGCCCATACGGTGGTTTTCCAATATGTTTGCACCACGCATTGTAGACATCTATGCATGTTTCTACCTCTAATTGCCTCGGTACATTTGTCCAATGGAGATCCATTCAAATAAGGACTCACCTATAGCCGACACTGTGAGGTAATCGGGACAAAAAGAGTCCATTCAATTAAAGGATCGCCTCTATTTACACACGTAGCAAAATTTATTCTCATGTCCAATGTCTTTTGTTTTGTCTCCGCATGGTCGGCGGGTAACCAAAACAAAGACACAAGATGGCCTTCTAACCGAGTAAGTATGGTTACATAATTTCTTTTTTCAAGAACGATAAAAAAATACAGAAACAATTTAAGGGTATAGAGATGTAAACAAAAAAATGTGAAACAATTTAAGGGTATAGAGATGGAATAGTAGCAAGGTAGGTTAACTATAGCAACAAGAAGTGGGTTTAATAGCACAATGCCTATTATAAGTTTATTTTGCTATACTTCATACATAATAATGATTTACATACATGGAAATTTGTCGAACCGATAATATTCAGTGTTGCATAGAAAACTATGTGCTCGGGTACTCGCATTACACTAGGTCCTCAATTTTAAGACATCCTGCTTTTACTCATGTGGCTTTCCTTTACAAAGAATTTGTGAGTATTAGATTCACAAAGAATGTGCAAAAGCCATATGGTTGAACCCTCATTTGCCCAAATGTATATTTGCGTAATTAGCTTTTCACATATATATCGTGATCCATGTGTTAGTTACATGTCTTCTAGAGGTAGTCAAACCATTTTTATCCCATTTATTTCCAACCGAATCGATAATTTTGGTGAGCCGATCCTCGTTGCTTGTGTTTGTGTTGTTCGCATTCTCGCGGTTGCAAAATAGAATCTTGTGTTTCATGGCGCACTGTGACACAAATAGCTATATTTAATTCTATTGTTGCATACATGCCTTTACCGTTTTACATCGCCAGTGATGCATCATGCATGTTAAGATGAAAATTATTTACATACTAATTCGAGAATTGTAATGTGCTATGACAGCCTACATTCTCTACCATTTATAACATACTTTTAATTTGGTTCTATGCGTGTAGATCTCATTTGCTTGGTAATCTTTGAGAAAATGGCTCGTGCAATGCAAGATGGTAAAGAGAGAGCTAAAAATCCCCGAAAGTGTTTCGTCTCCATTTGTGAACTTGCGGTCGGGTTATGTGGGTGTGGGATGCTTCATGGTCTACTTTTTTTGTATGCAAGTAAGAAAATTGGGCCCTAGATTTGTTTTTCAAGGACTTGATTCAGTGCTCGCCTAGCTTACACTTGCTTCATCTTCACGACTACTACCTAACACGCTCCCTAAATCAAGATTCTGCTTTTTGCATCGAGTTGCCATGTGTGAGGGATGCCCCATGAATATGAACAATGGTATATTGTTTGCTTATCGAGATCGGTGTATCCTCGTAATGTATTATATTTTGTATCAAGTTGGTCATATCCATCCCAAAGAATACCAAATGGAGTTGCAATGATTTCATGTCCGCATGACTTTATCATTTATTTGTGGTTCGCTAGATCTAAGTTATGCAAGAACAAAATGTTGTATCATCATGCGCATTGTGGTGTGCCCAAAACACCGATGTGTTGAGGTGAAACCCGACTTAACCATTTTGTATGATAGTTGTGCTCGCATTTCGGGACCTTAGCGATCACGGTTTGTATTTTTTTATGTATGCATAATACCAATGCTTGGTGGCACCCGGCTCTATCACAAACTAGTAAGTTCATGTTATGCAAGAACAAGAACTATGACCTGCCGACTCTCGCCATTGCCATTACACACTTATCAAGACATCGTCGACTCCTAGCACTAGTAGGTAATAGGAAGCCTCCGGCCCAAAGTGGTGTTTTCGGTTGAACCAAGCCGCCCCGCCCAAGCCCAACTGGATCAACCCGCTAGCCCATCCGGCCCACCAGCCCCTGTAGTATATAATGGAGCAAACCCTAATCCCCACCCACCTGGCGGCCTGACCCGCCCGCCGCCGCCCCTAGCTTTGAGCACTCCGGGCGCCCCGGCAGTTCCCTCCCCCGACTCTTGCATCGATGGACGCGGGGGCCGCGTAGCCCACCCCAAGCGGCGCGACATGCGCCCCCTCCCGGGAGCGGCAGGAGCCTCCCCGAGCGGCCGATAGCGGGGCGTGGCTAGGGCCTCCCGAGCAAAGAAGCGATTGGTGCGGCGCTGCCTTTCCCCCACCACGCATGGCGGCCCTCCCAGAACTCCGTGGTCCGCCCGGCCGCGCCGTTGGCATGCTCTCCCTATTTTGGGGGCAGCGATTGCGGTGTCCTATGAGGTGCGCATCCAACAAATCGAAAAGGTCCAATCGTTTCCTTCTCTTGCCGTGATCTAGGAACTCTTTTTTTGCATTAAGTTGCTATTAGCAAATGCTAAAAATGGTCAAATGCTAAAATAGTCACTTCTTGATCTGTTTCTTCCTACGTAGGTTGTCCAGAATGATAGTTTTAGAAGTAAAAGGACTTAGGAGAATATGTAGGTTTGTATGCATGTTTCTATCGCTTTGCCGATTTGCTTGAATCGGGCCGATGTCCGTGTAGGTTCGTATGCATGTTTCTACCGCTTGCCCGAGAGGAAGCGCCGCAGATTGGGGTGCCGCTTCTTGGCCGGGCGTGAAGGGCACGGTGGTGGCGACGGCCGGACGCCGCTATGCAGAGCATCCCGCTGGGCGACGCCCCTCTCCAAAGACGCCCCCGCGACGACTCCTCCCCAAAGACGCCTCAGCGGTGACGCCTCCTCCCTTGCCCTGGCCAACGAGGAAGGCAACAAAGGGCTTGTATGCACGGTGTGATAGTTTTTGTATGCATGATACTAATTCATGGTGGTTTGTATGTATGGTCGCCAGGAGCGGTGCTACCTCTTTGGGCCGCATTCCTCTTTTGTGCTACCTCTTCTTCACAACCGGCGCCACCCTCCCCCATCCCAAGCGGCCATGGATCCGTGAGGGCAAAGTGGAAGGTTTGTATGCTTGTTTCTATAAAGAATGTGCAATGGATTTGTGATTATTTGATCCGTATGCACTTGTTCTTCTATTAACTTTTTATGCTTGTATGCACCTGCACCTTAATTTGTATGCTTTCATATGCAATGAATTGCGATTACTTGATCCGTATGCACTATTCTTATTTATGCTTGTATGCACCTCCACCTTAACTTGTATGCTTCATGTGTAATGGATTATGATTATTTGATCCGTATGCACCGTTCTTCTATTAATTTTTTTATGTTTGTATGCACCTCTATACTAATTTGTATGCTTCATGTGTCATGTATGCACGCTTCTTTTTATGCTTGTATGCACCTCCACCCTAGTTTGTATGCTTCATGCGCAATGGATTATAATGTTTGACACATCCTCTAGGTTCTAGGTGGAGGTGCGGTGACGGCGACGGCCCCGACATTTCCCACCCCGAGAAGCGTTGATGGCGCTGGCCCGACCTTCCTCGTCGGGCGACGGTGGACTTCCCCACCCCGAAAGCAAAGGGCAACGGCGCCGCCTTGTCCTTCCACAACGACGCTCTCTCCTTAGGGTTTGTATGCACCATGCCCTTGCGATCTTCGAGGGGGATGATCTAAGCAAGCCGAAAATGTCTATATGCATGTTTTTATACCGATGCATAGTGAAACCGATAGTTTGAAGGTATGTAGGCATGTCTCCATGTGTTTTTAGTTTCAACATGGTGTATGTTTTGCTATTACTAATTTTTAGTTTTGGAAAGGCCTATATGCATGTTTCTATACCGTATGTATAGTGAAACCGATGGATCAAAAGGTTTGTATGCATGTTTCCGCACATTTTTCATCTCTCGACATGGTGTGTTTTGCAGTTTGTATGCATGGTGGAAACCGAGATATAAAAATATTTCTTTTTGCAGATTAGGAAAATTGCACATACACCGCTACTGGTGGCGGACATCGGGCGGGCGTGGGCGTCGAAGGCTATCGCGGACGACGCCGTGGTGTACCTGCCACGCCCGGCGGCAGCGGCGATATGGCGCGAGTGGACGAGCATGGAATTGTGACGGGCGGCGGGGCAGAGGGCACGATGACAACAACATGTGGAAACAGATTGTATCGCGGTGTGTGATGTGTTTGTATGTTCGTGTGATGTGTATGCATGGTGTGATGGATTTGTATGCATGGTACTAGTGGGAGGTGACAATACAAACATGTGCTATGGATCATGATTATTTGACCTGTATGCACCGATTCTTTTATTTTTTTTTATGCTTGCATGCACCTCTACCTGAATCTGTATGCATGTGCAATGGATTGTGATTATTTGATTTGTATGCATAATTCTTTTTTTATATTTGTATGCACCTCCATCTTAATTTATATGCTTCATGACCAATGGATTGTGATTATATGATTCGTATGCATTGCTCTTATATTAATTTTAAAAGTGTCTTTTGAAAAGCATACCCCCATACTAGGCAATGGGTTTTGGGGCAAGTGTCCCTTGGTTCTGGTCATATATTATTTGACATAGGTTTCATATGCTTGGTAATAAAGGTTTGTATGCATCCACCAGGCTATCTACCGCATGCCAACTACTTATACCAAGCACCCCCTCGACAGCAATGAGTTTTTGAAAGTGTCTTTTGAAAAATATGCCCCCTACTAGGCAATGGGTTTTGGGGCAAGTGTCCTTTTGGACTTGTTACACGCCGGATACAAAATAGTAAAAGGTAGACCCTTGTTACATGCCGCATATGGACATGTTACACGCCGCATATAAAGTTTTTATTATTATGCAATTTGAGTGCGAGCCGCGATATGGACTTGTTACACGCGGATACAAAATAGTAAAAGGCAGGCCCTTGGCACACGCCGCATATGGACATGTTACACGCCGCATACAAAGTTTTGTCTTTAGATAAAAAAAGATTGCCCCCTATTAGGTAATGAGTTTTGGGTTAATTTTTCTTTTGAAAAAGATCATGCCCCTATTAGGCAATGGGGTTTGGAATTTTTGTCTTTAGATAAAAAGATTGCCCCCTATTATGCAATGGGTTTTGTGTTAATTTTTCTTTTGAAGAAATATCATGCCCCTATTAGGCAATGGGTTTTGGGTTAATTTTTCTTTCGAAAAAAATCATCCCCCCTACGAGACAACGCATATGTGTAATCAGATACAGTGCATAATTATTTATGCAAAGGGTTTTAGGCCTTTTTTGGTTTGCCCCTATTAGGCAATGGTAGTTGGGTTATTTTTTTATTTTAAAAGATCATGCCCCTATTAGGCAATGGGGTTTGAGATTTTTTCCGCTAGATAAAAAAAGATTGCCCCTATTAGGCAATGGGTTTTAGGTTATTTTTTTTTTTAAAAAATATCATGCCCCCTATTAGGCAATGGGTTTTGGGTTAATTTTTTCTTTTTTGAAAAAAATATCATGCCCCCTACTAGACAATGCATATGTGTA
This sequence comes from Hyparrhenia diplandra, assembly GCA_015847255.1. Taxonomy (NCBI): domain Eukaryota; kingdom Viridiplantae; phylum Streptophyta; class Magnoliopsida; order Poales; family Poaceae; genus Hyparrhenia; species Hyparrhenia diplandra. Next base: position 107,394 of record JADLZK010009057.1, read on the forward strand.
ATTAGATACAGTGCATAATTACGTGACATGTAGTGCATACAAGGCATAACAGGAGCATATAGGTGATAATGTGTAGTGCATATGTACTATTTATCAAGATACACCGATACAATGCATACATCGACCCTTTTAAACAATTTTCGTTCTCAGTTTCACAATGCATACAAAATATATATATTGAAAACGCAGCTCCAATATGCATACACAACTCAATTGCAAAACATGCATACAATCCACCTTCTCGCGACTATCCATCACTTAAGACGTTGTGAACGCCGCCGCGGGCTGGAGAGGGCTTGAATGCCGCATGTTGAGGATGGCCATCCCGCTTGTGGTCATCTCGCTCGCCGCCGCCCCATTCACCGCCGCCGCCAGCGAGGACCATCCAAGCCGCCAAGCTCGCAGCCGCCCTACCATACGTCCGTGGTTGTTGTCCAACATCCACCGCCGCCTTCGCCGTCGTATCCCCTTCACGCCCACATCGCATCCATATGAATCAGGGAAAAAAAGATGTGTCAAACATTACAATCCATTGCGCATGAAGCATACAAAACATTAAAAAAGAACAGTGGATAAATATAAATGCATTACACACCTAATCATACAAATTAAGGTGGTGGTGCATACAAGTAAAGAAAATTAATAAAAGAGCAATGCATATGGATCAAATAATCACAATCCATTGCAAATAAAGCATACAAAATAAGGTGGAGGTGTGCATAAGCATAAAAAAGAACAAAGGCGTATGGATCAAATAATTACAATCCATTGCACATGAAGCATACAAATTAAGGTGGAGGTGCATACAAGCATAAATGCATTACACACGAAGCATACAAATTAGGTGGAGGCGCATACAAGCATAAAAAAAGAACAAAGGTATACAGATCAAATAATCACAATCCATTGTCGCCTCCCACTAGTAACATGCATACAAACCACCATGAATTAGTACAATGCATACAAAAACCAACACACCATTCATACAAACCATCACACTATGCAACATCTATGAAACCACGCTTTCAACATTCATACATAGTGCATTGCAACATGCATACAAACCTCACATGCCGCTAGTAGCATAATGAACGGGTTGAGATGCCGGAAACGCCGCCATGGCCGAGAGGACTTGAACGCCGCCGCGCCGCCTTCCATGGTCTCGCCGAGGTTGGGGATGAGCCGCCGCCGCGAGGAGAGGGCGCTTGGGGTGCCTCCATGAGCCGCCACCACATCCGGTGTGGGTGGGTGGCCGCCAGAGCACTGTGATTACACCATGCTCGCCACCGTATTCATCGCTCCTACACCGCATACAAATAAAAAATAGTCACTTCGGGACATAATTAATTGATGAACAATGCATACAAGGTTGGGGCATATAATTAACAGAGGAAGAATAAGTAGATACGAACATAGTATCATTTACCATGCTTGTTACTTTTTTTTTAATGCATATCCACATTTATTAAAAAAAGGTAACAAGCATGGTAGAGTGATACTTATGTTAAAAAGGATAACACAAAGGGCAGAAGATGCATACAAGAATAGACTAGAACATGCATACAAGAATAGGAGATCTCCAATAATAGCATGGGGATCAAATGAAATACAAACCCGGCAAATGTGGGATCCAACTCATATGCATAGAAATTCTCCAATAATAGTAAGTGATGCATGGGGAACGTGGGAGAGGAGCTTCGCCGTCACATCCGGGATGAGCATGAGTTGGTGGGAAAGATGCCGCGCCACCACCGCTAGAGGGGGACGGGGAGGCCACGACGCACCGCACGCAGCATGCCGGGTGAGGCCGCGACGCCATGGCGTGATGCTAGGGGCCCGCCGTCGGGCGCTCCAGAACCGGGGTGCCTCGGTACGGCAATAAAGAATTTATATGCCGTGGTGCCTCCTCCCTCGATGGCGAGCGCAAGATGGACACGACACGGCGAAGTTTATGCCGGTTCAGCCAACGGGCCCTATGTCTAGCTGGGTGTGTCCTCGCCAGGTTACCTCAAGGCCAAAGGTGAGCTCGAGTAGGGGTTACAAGCGGTGTGAGGGAGAGACGCTGGTCTCAAGCCCCACGATCGTGGTTGTGGTGGTGGTGGTGACGCTTTTCTCCGCGGCGGACGGAATCCGCCCCCGCTATCGGGGCATTACTCCCCTTTATAGTAGGAAGAGGGAAGTAATGTTTACATATGTGGATGCCTAGGTGGCTAATTCCCAAGGCTATGCCGGGTTGTATGTGCGCGGCCGAGGGTTGGTTGGCTTGGCCGCCGGGCTTGATGAAGACACGCTTCCCAATCCGATGGTGGACGGGCCGCCCCCTCGTGCGCCCCAGGATCCGTGGAGGCGCCCCTCATACCCCGCATGGCGAGGGCCGGTCCCCCAAAGGGTTACCGGCTATGCGTGTCGAGCCCGAGGGTCCGCTCAACGTGGGCGCCTTGGCGGTGCTTCTCGAAATGAACAGCGGTCATTCTCGTTTCCCCGCGGCCGACGGGCGTAATACGCCACGGCTCAGCCTTTGTGTCCCATCAACCGGATTGGGGAAGCGATTCGCAGCCGATTTGATCGGGGCGTAATCGATGGCGCCGGGCGCCTGCTCGCCATGCAACCGCATTGAATGCGGCGTTTCCCCTTCCTCCGTGATTTTAACCTCCCATGCCCGAAGGTATGCGCACTCGGTGAGTCAAGGCTACCTCGCCCGAGGATGGAGAGCCGGGTCCCCTTTGGGCGAGGCGGAGATTTTGCGCCGCCCGAGGGTGGTGAGCTAGGCCACCCTGACGAGGCGGAGATTTCTCCTCCCGGGTGAGCTAGGCCGCCTCGCGAAACGGAGATTCTGGCTTAGCCCGTGCCTTGGTTCGGCCAGATTACGCCGGGGCGTCCGGTCGCCGCCTTTGTAAAGGTTCATGACCTTGTCCTTCGTGAGCGTGATGCAGCTCTTTTTCGCCGCGGTGACTCCGCTTTGGGCCGCTTAGGCCGCTTGTGGGCCGCCCATGGGCCGACTCATGCCATGTATACGCCGCGGGCTCTTTTGGTCGTCCATCGTCCGTCGGGCCGCCCTTTTATGCGGATGATAGCAGTTAGGTTTCATCGGCCTTGACAAAGTCGGGCGGATTTCGTTGTTTGAGAATGTCTAGGGCCCAATATTTAGGTCCTCGACAAGAAGCCCCCGAGCCCCCGAGATTTAATGCGGTTTCGCCGGGTTTGTGCCGCTTCGCCGCCCTTTATTTCTTCTCGTGGTGGTTCGTCTACAATGGGTGCGCTGCGCGAGCACAACCCAAGGTGTAGTTCTCGAGGCCTCGAATGGAATGGCGGATTCCTTCGAGGTCTTTTTACCTCGCACGCCGGGCAAGGCCGAAAGCGGCTCTTAAATTGCGCTTTGTTTGTGCGGAGTCTCGCTCGTTTTTTATGCGGGCAGCCCGAGGCCCGCGCTTTTATGTGCGCAAGGTCGACCCTCGCTTCCTCGACTTTTGGTTGTACGCCTCCTCGTCGCCTCCCCGAAAGGGAGGAGGAGGGGAGACACACCTTGGTGCCCCGAAGCCGACTCATGGTGTGCTCCGCTTGAACGCTGTAACGGGTCGCTTTTGCTGGTGCCCGTGCCCTTTGCCGGAGCAAGGGTCGGTTGGTGATCTAGATTCACCCCATGAGAACCTACGGACCGCTTAGCGTATCCCGAGGTTTGACGGGTCAATCCCCAAGGGCCTCAGAGGGCCTCCCACGGATGGGACATCTCTATAAGCGCCACCCGCTGGTCTTAAACACGTTCAGAAATCCCGAGCCCTGAGGGCTCTGCATAGCCGGTTGTGCATTTCCATCTTGTCCCCGGTTCGGTTATCCCGAGGCGATCGTAGAAGCCCATGTGGGGCCCAAACCGTAACCTCTCGAACGTAAAGTGCACGTTGACGCGGCGCGCCCGAGGCTCGCTTTGGTTTCCGCCGTGGGCGGGAACCGCCATCGGATCGACTTTTTGCCCCCTTAGGTCGGGCGCCCGCTGGATGTGGATGGCCGGACGGTTTTACCCCGGGCTGGAAGATGAGGCGCCTCCTCACCGCGCCCGGCGGGCGGCTCGCTCCAGCCGGATGGGACGCGGGCCCCGCGGGCTTTTTGTCGTGGGTGGTAATCGAGAGCACCGCCAAGGTGCATTAATGCTCCCGACGGTTTCCACCGCGGCGGCCGAGCCGTTGATGAGCGGTTTTCGCTCCATCGTGGGCCGCCCACCTGTGAGTCGGTTCGTTGCCTGTGCCGGGTGGTTTGCCTTCCTTTCCTATAATACGGGTCGCCGGGCGGCGGCGGATAGTTGCTCCTTTGTTCTTGCCATCGCTTTTCTTGCCTTCTTGCCGCAGCAATCGAGATAGAAAGAAAGAGTAGGAGAGATTAAGGGAGAGATTCACTTGCCTTAGGCTCGTGGTGAACGGTGTTGCCGTTGCCGTTGTTCCTTGTCTCCCCGCTCGCCCATGGCGCTAGCCCGCAGCGGCGATGGCGCTGAAGGAGGTGCTCGATGCCGAGCCGCGGGCCGAGGACGACGGGCGACGAGGAGAAGCTTCGCCTCTGGTCGAGGAAGGGCTTCTTCGCCCCGCACCGATGCCACGTGGGCGGTCGAGTGGATTGCTCCACATTGGGTGGAGGAGGAGCCTAACCCTCCCCGACGGCTATGTGGTGAGCCCCGATGGATCTTCATCGGCGTGCGGTTCGGGATGCCGGGCTGGCCGATTCATTCGCGATCCTCCACTACTACGACGCCGAAGCTTCACCACCGCCTCGAACTCGATCTCCCTGTGCCGCCATCTTTGTCACCCTCTCGCGGAGGGATTCCCGGGGATCGAGCTGCATTGGGACCTCTCGGGTTGTGGTTCTTCAAGGCGGATCTCACCATCGCTTCGATAGCGCAGGCAAGCCACGGAGGGCATTGCGCTGCTGGGCGGTTGCGCGCTCCAAGTCCGGGACGGAGCCGACGAGGCCGAACCGAGCTGATGGGTACATCGCTCAAGCTCACCACCTCTAATAAGGGGTGGCAAGATCGGTGGTTCTACCTCCGCAAGAATGACGGAACGCTTTCCCGCATACACCGGGCGTGTCCTCAAGCAAATAACCGGCTAAGTGGAATCGGGTCCCGCCGGCGGATCATTCCCCGTTGGAGGGCTCGAGGCGCGGTGCTACGGCTCGGAAAAAGGAGGTGAACGCCGCGGGTCGTGGTTGCCGCTTCCATCGGGCGCCGGTGCCGCTTAATCGATGGCTCGCCTTTGCTCATGAACCGTGATGACCCTCGGGCGTTGGTCTTGAGGAGTCCCTGATGTCGCTTCTTTCGCTTCCAATCGATGGCTCGCCAAGAGGGTGAGGGAGGTATTGGGGTCCAATACCCCGCCCAACATCCCGACATCCCGATACGCCCCACCCAAGGGATACATCTCCTGGTAAGTGCCGCCGCCTCGGTGTGTTTTGCATTGTCCTTGCTGCCGGGCCGCCATGGCGTTTTCATTTTTTCTTCTTGCGTGGTCGCCCGAACTACCACGACTCCCCTCCACCGTACTGCATTTGACGCCGAACGCCGGGCGGCGAACCGCGTTTCTGAACGAAGCAGCAGAGGGCACCGGGCGTTGAAGAAGGAGGAGAAGAAGAAGAGAACGTGGCTCGCGCCAACCGCTTGTCGAAAGCAAATGAGGCGGGCGAAATACCCGATACTCTAACCACCGAGGAGGACGAGAATCCGAGGATGAGTTCGCCGTGAACTCGCCGGATGACGACATGGCGGCTCTGATAGACCGAGCCATGGGGTTCCCGACCCAATCGGGCTTCGCTACGAGCCCGAGCCTCGATGCATCGGGGTCGCTGGGACCAACGCGCCCCGAGAGTTCCTCCAAACCGAGGTCCCCCGGTCCATAAGTGGCGGCTCGGGGTTGCACCCCGATGTGGGTGCCTTGACGCCGCACGGTGAAGCTCGGCGGAAGAGCGTATGCCCCCGCTAGGGGAACCTTGGTGCCGCAAGACGCTGTTCGGGATGAAGAGCCGGCAACCCCCCATCCCCAACCGGCCCCGCGTGGCGTATGGGAGCCATGGGGAGACAGCCCGCGCGGCCAAGTGCGACGCCCAGGTCGCAAGCCCAGCGCCCTCCCCGATCTCGCGATTCCTCTGCCTCGTAGTTTTTGTGCCTCCGGAGTTGGTTTCCTTTCTCGATGTTTTTCCCGGCTTTTTCGACGTTGTTCCTCAGTGAAGCGGGGGCCCCCGTGTTGTACCTCGCACCCCAAGAAGGCCCCGGGGCCGCATCGACCTCGGCCGGGGCCTGAGCCGGGTCGTTCGACCAAGACGCTGCCGCACCCGTGTCGGGCCTCCCGTGGTGTTAGCCCCCCGAGCCCCGTGAGGGGTCGACCCGAGCCGGGCCGCCGAGGCCACCCCGAGGTGGTGCAGCCCATGGTGGCGATGGCGGGTCGCCTCGCCCAACCGATGGTGATCGACCGAGAGCCTCCCCGGCCGTGCCGCATGACGTTAGCTCGGTGCCGGAGCGTATGGTGCCATTCGAGGGGGAGCCGTGATCGCCGCCTCTCCCCGAGGAGCCGGGCCCTTTGTTCGAGTTTTCAAGAGGAGCTTTTCGAGGCGGTGGAGACACGAAAGTCTCGCTTGGCGCCGACTCACTCGCCGATCCGGGGTTCACAAGGCGCATAACCCCGACTTCCCCATGCTTCATGCGCCCAAGTTGCGACGCAGCCCGACGGCGGCCGCCTTCGGCGATGGAGAGGACCATGCCTGTGGGTCAGCAGCGAAAGGCCCCTTGACTTTTTATTGGTCTGCTCCCCGAGCCGCGCGGGAGCCGGGTGGAGGAGATGTTCCTTCGAGCCGCCCGCCGGGCGGTCCTCTCGACCTTGGGTGAGGCCCCGGGGTCCGGCCGCCATGGTGGTCGATGATCGTCCCGAGGTCCCTGGCGTGGAGGACTCACGAGCAGATCCGCCGGTGGGTCGCCGATGGCCTTGCGAAGACGGGCGACACCATAACCGGGCTCGCGGAGGCCGGCGGTGAGTGTCTTGAACGCTACCGCGCTACCGCTGCTTTTTGCGTATATGCCATAGTTGGGCGTGTCTTTGTCACGTAATCTCCGGGCGGTTTGCCCGGGAGAAGTCCGAGCCTCCGCCAGAATGTCCCGAATCGATGCCCGCGCACTCCGGGCGAGCCGACTCCAAAGCCCGAGCGGCTTCTCGGCTTACCGCCTCTTGCCGAGGAGAGGGAGTCTCAGCCGACGGACCTTTGGAGGCCGAAATTGGCAAGGTTGTCGTCCGAGGCTGCCACGGGTAAAATGAGACGGCTCGGGATGAGCCGAGACTTTGAGGAGGCCCGAAAAGCGCCTCTCATAAGCCGCTCTTGCCAAGTGTAATAGTAATATTTACCAAAAGTCCGAAGCTAACACCTTGATCATGAACTTCCAAAGATCCTAGAAATTGATGGTGAGGAGGCGAGAGCCCTGGCTCATCCAGGGAGCAATCCCGACCATCCAATAGTTTTCCAAATGATGGGGAATTCGATATCCATACCTAGTTTTTTCGGGACGCCATCGGGGAAGCGAGGAGCGGAGCGAAGTCTCGTTCTTGAGAATGCCGTAGTTTTTTGCATCTCCCGCTCTCCTTCCAGTCGAGGTGCGGTGCATCGGCTTCCTCGATCGTCATCCCCGTGGGTGCTTGTTCTTGCTCTTGCTCTTTCTTGCGAGGGTGCATCTTCTTCGATGCTTCGGTGTTGTCAAGTGTGTACTCAAACTTTGGTGAGCCTCACGCTTCTTCTCACGCCCTTCTTGATCGCGCTTGCCGCTTCCTAAGCATATTAACAACAAAAAGTTTAACGGAATGGAAACAAGTGCTTACTCTTGGAGAAAACTTGGGTGAGAGAGCTTGTGAGAGAGAGAGTGGCGGGTGTTCTGCACTAGAGCTTGGGAATGCTTTATGGAGTGCAAGAAGTGAGCAAGTAGCAAAATGAGAGAGTGAGGGAGTGAGAATGAGAGGGACCGGAGAGCTCCCGCCACCTCGAGAATTTATAGCACGATGCACCCCCGACACTGGACGAGGGCAACGGGCTAGTGCTCGTGGACCGCTTGGCCCGTGCGGATGAGGTGCCGCCAGGGGGCGGCCGCCCACGCGGGCGCCGCCCCGTGCCGGGCTCCTTCGTCGCCTCGCTTTGCAGGTAGGTTCAAACTGTCGAATTCGACCGCAGCAAAGTGGTGCAACGGTTGGGTTCGACACGCGAACTTTGTTTTCTCATTTTCTCTCATTTTATAAATGTTTAAGAATTTTTTGGAATAAAAGTTTTATTCAGAGTATAAAATCAATCTATATATATATATATTTATATATATTTTAATTGACATGGGAAATATGGCAATGACTATAAAAAGGAATTCTTTTTAATATTAAAGAATATGGTAATAAAAAGGAATTTAATTAATTAAAGAGGTTATGAATTTAAGTAATTTAATATGAGGAAAATAAATTTATAGAAGGAAAATATTTATTTCTACCTTTAGTGAAGCTTACCTTTTAGGCTCAGCTTTCACACGCCATGCCTTCTTCGTATTTTTTTGGATGGTGACGGGTAGGCTATGGCAACTTTATTTCTTCTTGAATCTTTTTCCGTGGTTGTAGGGGGCACGCTCTTCCTTCCTTCTTGGCGTGAACAGGTACAACTTCCTCTTTGGTTTTGTCTGTCACCGCTCCTCGGGGTCCTTTTGCCTTGACCGTTGTCTTTGCTTGGGGTTCAACCTTTTTCTTCTTCTGGGATTTCTTCCGTTGTATCCATTGAATAGGCATTGGACCACCTGCCCTTGAATTCGAAGTCGACCCCTTCCCTTTGCCAACATGGATAGTAGCGCTTGTTGTGTTGAGGAATGGTCTCCCCAACAACAATGCTACGTGATCTTCTTTTCTCCCATGTCGACGACGATGAAGTCCGGTGGGGACGAGCTATCCTTCACCCTTACCGTATCGTCTCAAGAATCCCTTTCCGCTTTATTACTATTTGATCCGCCATTCCGAAGTTTGGTCTTGGTGCGGGATAATGGGAAGTGTAGGAGTGTGTCATTGGTCTTCTTTGACATGATGTTGACACTTGCCCCTAGATCACAAGAGGCGCAGGCGTTGCCGAACGTGTATGGGCCTATTGAGCAGGTGATTGTTGGGCTTCCCCGGATCCTCTTTCTTCTCTCGCAAAAGGTGAATCCACAACAACATCCCAGATAACCCGCTATGTGTGTGGTTGTTTATTGTTACCATGTTAACGGATTCATGGGGCCCCCCGGGCCGAGTCCTTTACCATGTTGGGTGCAACCGCAAGAGTTAATTGAGCTATTTGGGTTTCTATCATTTTATTAAAAACTCAATTGATTCTTTACCGCAGTAAGATAGGGTTTCTAATTTTGTGTTCACATTTTCAAGCATTTTATCATTAGATGATAATTTCTTGTTTAAGCTTTCATTAATTTTAGCTTGACCATAAACAAGATCTTTCAAGGAGGGTTGATTGGAATTGAAATTGGAATTGTAACCGTAATTGTAAATGTTACCTCCTTGTGGGCTTATTCTCGATTGTTCCACCCATTGTTATTACCGGACGAAATCCGCTGTTGACGGAAGGCTACCTTTTCTTGAGTTTCGACAAGAACTTCCCACGTTCAACCTCTCCACGTACTTCACATGTAATATGTGAGTCCATGGGAAGTGTAGCACCGCTTGACGGAGCTTGGTCGCCCAGTTTTTTTCATCGAGATCGACTTTGCGCCAGCGCATCTGCCTCCTTTACCGTGTGCATACCTTTTTGTTTTTTTCGAGGGGCCCGCTTCTTCCCCAGCCTTGGTTCTCGATCATCTTCTCGATGAGCTTCTCGCTTGTGGGAGGAGGATAAGAACGCCCCTCCAGCAGAAGAAGATCTATGTGACTCCTTCGACATACGGTCGTAAGACCATTGTAGAAGTTCTCACCAAGGACGAGCCACTTCTCCATGCCATGGTGTGGGCAGCGAGGATGTACTTGCGCCTCTCCCACGCCTCGTATGGGTTCCATTGCCGTCGGCTGAAAATTGAAATTTTGATGCAGGCATTGGTTTTGCCCATTGGGAAGAACCTTGCGAGGAATGTGGTGGAGCATTTACCCAAGTGCCGATGTTCTCCTTTTGTCCTTGTAGAACCATTGCTTCGCTTTCCCACAAGGGAAAAGGGAAACAAGCGGGAGCCCGATCGCGATCCGCTCAACGCCCTTGATGACGATTGTGTCGCACAGCTCCAAGAAGTTCGAGATGAGCATTTGCGCCCTCGCTGGCCGCCCTGTATCGGACTTGCTTGTACCATCGTGATGAGGCCGCCCCTTAACTCAAAGTTCTTGTCGCCAAGCTGACACGGGGCCAATCGACATTGCCCACGATGGGGACAGAGTAGTCACGGAGTGTCTTGGTGGCCATGAGTGTTGATGAAGATGGTACTTGGATGACAAAGTGCAACCTCCTGGGAGTGATGACAGAAGAGTGGGTCGAGCCCGACTTTCCGAAAGCAAAATTCTCCGATCGCCGACTAAGTTATTCGGCAAAGTTGCACACCATATACACTATCCTTGTTTTCATCCACAAACAGAAGAAAAACAAAAGAGTTAGCCCGCAAAGATTAGGGCTATCATCCATACATGTGGTTATGATCATCTTTATTTTTTTTTTTTTTTAACCTTGCCTTCCACTGCAAGAACGGCGCCTTTAAAATGCTTGTTGATGTTTCTTAACGCCATTACTAGGAATAGATATTAAACCTATCCCCGCCAATGGCACCAAAATGCTTGTTGGCATTTCTTTAGCGCAAATCACTAAGAATAAATATTATCCTTAATGATAACGCCAAGAAAACGCCGTGATAGATAAATTGAATATTGCAAGGGTCAACCCGCAAGCGCACTTATGGATCTATCATCGTAGCATTTCACCCGGTGAGTAATCGGGTATCGTTTCATTTATATTTTCCCATGGGAAGGCAGTGTTTGGATTTAATATGATGATGATAGCCCACAATGTATGTATGGATAGCCACCAATCATGTATGTGGGTAAGTGACAATAATATTGGAGATAGTGGTGACACACACTTCTTGAGCAATCGAAGGAGTAAATATAAAATAACAAAAGTAAAATCTACGTTTTGAGTTGGCTATTCTAATATCGCCAATGCGCCGGACTATAGTCTACATATATCATTCATGGTTCATGGCGTAGATGGGCTAAAGTGATGAGGAGATGCCCGCTACCGTATATGCCACCCGGTTGCACTTGATAAGACTCCAACCCCGACACCCGGGACGTGGAGGAGTGCAAAGGACGGACAGAAAGTTGTCACACCTCTCGCCGCTTACCTCACTACCGCGGGATGCCGCATTTCCCAGATGATTCCCTATAGACCTAAGCACCATGCTTACATTTATAGAGAACTACCTAAACCCCTCAAGGTATTCTCCCGACCCTACGGATCGACAGAAAGAGTAAAGGTAAACCCAAGGTACACTGCACCATCACTCGAACTTAGTTCTACTACGCTCCAAGAATAAAATATGATTCAATTAGCCTAAAGTTAGTCATGTTAATTATCACATTATACTAACTATACTCTAGTTAGCACAATATGAATATAACATGAGGATAACTATACTCTAGTTCATATGCATTGCGATATAAATAATAAGACTTGAATAAAGGAAAGAACTTCATAGTAAAATTACCAAAAGATCCTTCCAAGGAGACAAGCCCTCCCTTGAAGCTCCGCCTAACTCAAATACTAACACTAAACTAATGAAGGGGAGAGAGTGGTGCTCAAGGTGAGAATGTAACAATGTGATGTGTAGTGTGTTGTTGTGTGTGTTACAAGTGAGGAGTGCCTCTCTTTATATAGTGGAGAAGAGGAGGGAATGGAGGGCTCTCCTTGCTTTCGAGCTATTCTTGGCGGAACGAAACTTTGCACTACATGCAACCGCCGCTTGAAGATCGCTCCAAACCGCCAGAGAAAGGGGGGAACATTGGCCGAAATTTTGCGCCGACCGAAGGGGGGCCTGGCCGGCCTCCTGCCCCGCCTTCTCCCCGTCGCCGCGCGCTTTGTCACTCATATGTTGGACCTATGGTGGTGCATGGGCCAAATTTGCGCTGGGTTTGGTCCTCTTGATTGATCCACTCCTTGGCGCCTTTTATTCAATGCACTTTCTAATTTATTTATATTCTTTTGTACCTGCTTTCCACTTTTATACCCTGCAAAACATAATTTCTACTTAATACAAGTGGAACTAGGTTAGAAGTAAAGGCATATGTATCATAAGTTTGCCCCTTTCTCATGAATTGATATAAGTTGGCGGATAATATACTCGATAATGACCGCTAACCCAAAGAAGAAAACTTTTTTTTTCCTTGAAAAAAAGTTTTGAAAAAAAAGGAGAGGGGGGTCCTCGAGGGGGTCCCCATGTAGCCCCCGAGGGAGTTTTAGTCTTGTGCCGACGAGGCTAAGACTCTTTAAGGTATGCACGAGAAGCACTTTTTCATAAAAGATGTAGATCTTTTATTGAGCTTAAAAAAACACATGTGTTTGACTTCTAGTGCGGAATTTAAGGGTAGAAGCGATGAGTCGTTCTATGTTCCAAGCATTGGAGTAGACTTCTGCCCTTCGCTCTTCAGCCTTGTAGGTCCCGCCTTAGTATTTCGGGCGATGAAATAAGGCCCTTCCTGTGGTGGCGTGAACTTGTGGCGCCCCTTTTGTTGTCCTGCCTTCAGCCAGTACGGGTCGTTGACTTGGAACTCCCCGAGGCTTCAGCCGCTTGGCATGATACTTTGGCGTGAGAGCTTGTTGGTATCTCGCCGAATTCCAGAAGTGCGACGCCTCCGGGCCTCATCGACTTGGTCAATGGAGTCTTGCCTTGCCTCGGGCCGGGTTGCCTTGCTCGGTGTAGGCTCGCAGCCTTTGGGGACCCGTGATTCAATGTCTGTGGGCAAGATCGCCTCAGCCCCATAGACTAGAAAAAATGGGCTGAATCCCGTGGCTCGCTTTTCATCATTTGAGGCTCCATAGAACCGACGGCAGTTCTCGTACCATCTTTTCCCCGCATCGGTTTAGCCGATTGAAGATCCTCGGCTTGAGTCCTTGTAGGATCATGCCGCTGGCACGCTCCACTTGCCCGCTGGTCTTCGGGTGAGCTACGGCCGAGGTGTCGAACCCTCGATGCCATAGTCGCCACAAAAGTCGAGGAATTTCTTCCCCACGGTTGGTTCCGTTGTCCGTGATGATGGAGTTCGACTCCAAAACGGAAATGATATTCGTAAAGAATTTCACCGCTTCCTCCGCGGCGGAGGGTTCACCACGCCGGGCTTCAATCCATTTGGAGAACTTGTCGATGGCGACTAGACATGAGTGTGTCCTCCAGGCGCCCTTTTTCGTGGGTCCAATCATGTCGACTCCCATACCGCAAATGGCCATGTCGAGGGTATGGTTTGCGTGGCTTGTGCCGGGAGATGCGCCCTACGCGCAGAGAATTGGTACTCCTTGCGTACGCACGACTTGATTCGCTGCCTCGCGACCGCCGAGGGCCAGTAGAGGCCTTGCCTCGAAGACTTTACCGACTAGAGTCCTCGGGGCGGCATGATGGCCGCACTTCTGTGGGTGTCCTCGAAAGCAATTTTGCCTTCACCGAGGGTATGCATCGCATGTATACTCCCGGAGGCCTCTCTTGTAGAGCTTCTTTTTGTTCCAATCGCTGGAAGGATTTTGCCCCTTCGGGCCAATCGGCGAAGCCTTCGGTCTTATCCTTCGGGTAGTTCCTCCCGGTGAGGTATTTCTACCGGCTATCTCCAGTCAGTGGTCTTGGTCGACGCCATGGCTTCGTAGCGGTTTGCTCGGGCCGCCCGCGGAGCCCCGAGGGGTTTCTGAAGGAATGTACTTAACCGAGGGTTCGTTGAGATCTCGGGTGAGGACGTTCGGGGAACGGTACCGGGTCGCCGCGACCTTGGCGAGTTCATCCGCGCTTCGCTGTAACGCCCTTGGTGTGTGCTTGTGCTCAAGCCCGTGGAACTTTTTCCTCTAGTTTGCGCACTCAAGCAATATGCCTCCATCTTGGGATCGTGGCACGCCGAGGCCTTCATGACTTGATCAATGACCGCCTGCGAATCCCCCCGGTTTCCGCCGGATTCGAGGTCCGCCCGCGATCCGAGACCGTTGACCAGCGCCTCGTATTCTGCGACGTTGTTGGAGGCAGAAATGCAACCGGATGGCGTATTTTGTGTGCACCCCGAGGGGTGAGATAAAGAGCAAACCGCTCCGCACCGCCTTCATCATGGATCCGCCAAAGTACATGGTCCAAAGACTCGGCCGATGGGATGCTGGGGAAGTCGTGTCAGCCCACTCAGCCACAAAGTCGGCCAGGACTTGAGACTTGATCGCCTTTGCGAGGCAGAATGATATAGTTTCGCCCATAAGTTCCACCGCCCACTTTCGCCACTCTTCCGTGGGGCCTCGGCTGGAGAATTTCCCCGAGGGGGGAGGATACCACGGCAACGGGTGCGCGAGGAAGTAGTGACGAAGTTTCCTTCGCGTCAATACGATGGCGCATGCAGCCTTCTGACCGCGAGTATCGAAGTCTTTGTGTCGGAAAGCACTTCACCGATGAAGTAAACGGACGCTGAACTGGCAACGCGGTGCCCTCTTCCCGACGCCAACTACAACGACCGCGCTGACCACCCGAGTAGTGGCCGGATGTATAAGAGCGTGGTTTCTCCCCGGATTTGGTGGCACTAGGATCGGTGGGTTTGTTAGGAGCTTCTTGAGGTTGCCGAGGGCTTCCCTCGGGGTCGGGGGGGCAAAGCGCCGGACTTGGGCGTAAGGAGCCGATAGAGGGGTAGGCCCTTTTCCCCGAGGCGTGAGATGAACCTCGCTTAATGAAGCTAGGGCAGCCCATGACCTTTCAACTCCCTTGAGATCTTGATTGGACCTATCTTGGTGATTGCATCAACCTTGGTTGGGTTTGCCTCGATGCCTGTTAGAGATGATGAAGCCCAGCAAAGATCCCTCGGGGGACCCCGAACACGCATTTTTCGTGATTGAGTTTGACTCCTTCTTCTTGTTTAGGCACTCGGCTGTTTCCCAGGTCACCCACGAGGTTTGCGCTTTTTTGACTTGACCACTATATCGCCGACATAGGCTTCCACGGTCCTCCCGATGAGTTCCCCGAAGATGATTTGCATGCACCGCTGGTATGTTGCCCCAGCGCCGCTCTCAACCCGAAGGGCATTGTGAGGTAGCAATACATCCCGGGGGGTTATGAATGAAGTCGCGAAGCTGGTCGGACTTCTTTCATTTTGATTTGATGGTAACCGAATATGCGCCGAGAAAGCGACAAAGTTTTGCACCCGCCGGTGGAGTTCCATAATTTGGTCGATTCGAGGCAAAGGAAAGGGAACTCCGGGCATGTTTTGTTGAGACTAGTGTAGTCCCACACATCCGCCATTTCCCCATTCTTTTTTTCTACTAATACGGATTAGCTAACCACTCGGGTGGAATACTTTTTATAAATCCGCCTCGTAGTTTTTGTGGATCTCCTCGCCGATGATCTTCCTGGGGCCATGCTATCAAACGGGCGAAGCGCCGTGATGATCGGCTTTGAGCCCGTCGGATGTCTAGGGAGAAAGCAAAGAACATCCCCTAAGATGCCCGGCATGTCCGAGGTCCCTGTGCAAACGCCTTGGCGTCGCAGCACGGAGGAAGTCGACGCAGCATCGCTTCCTATTTCGATCCGTACCCGAGCTTATGGTCGCCAGCCTTCTCCTTCGGTTGTTTGGGGATCAAGCGGGATCTTCTTTTGGTGCCCGAGGAGGGCTTGAAGCGCCCCACAAGGGCGCTTTTGGCCTCGTGCTCGATCGCGGATCTCGCCGAAGCTCTTTTTGCGCCGGCAATGAGTGCCTCGGGAAGGGCGAGCCGGGCCGCATTCCACGCCCTTACGCCGCACTCATATGCATGATGGTGCGAGGGGCCGGGCCGTGATGACGCCCTTCGCCCCCGCATCTTGAGCTTGAGGTAGGTGTAATTCAGACCGCCATGAATTTCAAGGAAGTGTGGCCGCCGAGGAGGAGTGCGTGGTATGTACCCCGACCCCGAGGATCTCAAAAGTGAGGGTCTTTGTCTGGTTCGAGGGGTCCTCAAAACGTAATCGGCAGTCAATCGCCCGAGGGGCTTTTAGTTGCTTGCCGGGACGACGCCGTTGAATGCCGCCCTCCCGGTCGGATCTTGGACTTGTCCACCCCAAGGAGGTCGAGTGTTTCTTCGTGAAATGAGGTTGAGGCCGCCCCACCATCCATGAGGACCTTTGGTGAGCCGGGTATTGGCAATGATGGGATCCACCACCAATGGATAAGCCCCCGGGTTTGGAATGTGCCGAGGGTGATCCGATTGGTCAAAGGTGATGGCCTGACTGACCATTTGCGCAGCCGGATCGCCGCTCGGCTGCGATACCTCCCCCGCCGCTCCTTCTTGGCGCGCTGCCGCGACGACATGTTGCCGGGTGTTGCCGCCAAGATCATGAAGCAGCTTGTTCACCTTCGGAAACCCTTGTTGCCCCGGCACTACTCCTCGTGCTCCTTCCTCTTCTTCTTCGTGAATGGCCTTGAGTTTGGCGGCGTTTAAGACCGCTTTGCACTCCTCGAGGGTGTGCTTGACCGGTAGCCGTGGATCTCGCATGGCTTTTAAGCATGCCGCCAAGGTCTTGTGACGGGGGGCTGGGCCCCTTACGGCCGACCGCGTACCACCATGTCCTCATCATCGGGCCATGAGGGGTTTTGGCCCTGCCTTGCGGCTCTTGTCCTTCTTCTTTTTCTTATTTTCCCGAGGTTGGGAACCCTGCCTCCTCCTTTGCGCCTTTGCCCGCGTTCCCGATTGAACGAGCCCCCGACAAAGCCTCCTCTCCGCTAGCGAACTTGGTGGCTTATGTCCATGAGCTCGCTCGCCTCGGTTGGAGTCCGCCGCCCAGCTTTCACGGATCTCCAAGTGGTGGTGCCAGCCAAGAAGGCCCCTATGACGCCTGAATGGCCGCCACGTTAGGGAGCTCGGTCCGCTGTTTGAGAAGCGCCGATATAGAAGCAGGACTCTCGCCTTGGCCGCGGGCTCGGAGGTCCCATGAGTTACCCGGGCGTAGGTACGCGCCCCGAAGTTACCTCGAAGGTGTTCTCACCAAGTCCCGCCCAGTTTGATATGAGGTCGGGTGGAAGATGTTCCGCCCAAGCTCTAGCGATTCCCGAGAGATACAGGGCAAAATTTCGATTATTACTTTGTCATCGCGGTGCCCCTCGCTGAACGGCATGCCAGCCTTATAGTTGTCCACCCACACCTCGGATGAGTTTCTCCCCGTATTTCTCGAGGTGGCCGGGTGGGTGGCGCCGCTGGGAGCGGTGCCTCCGATGTCCCTTTGTGAAGGCCCCGAGGCCCGGTGGATCGTGGGAGTACCCCGGGTCCTCCCGGGCGCGTTTGTAGCGTCTCTTCCCGCCGTCGCGCCTCAGGTGAGCCGTCGGGCGAGCCCTGGGCCGTCGTTTCGATCTCATCCCCTCGCGGTCAGCGCGGTTATGGGTCTTGACGTGGGGCTATGCGTTCCCGACCGGGCGGTTGCCGCGGTTGTCATCTAGGCGTTTCGAACTGCCTTGCCAAGGTTCGGGTTTTTGATCGCCCGACGGAGTCCCGTCGACCAGCCTCGACTCTTCGCCGTCGTGACGCTACGGCCCGATCCCGGAAGCGGAGTCCACCGCTAGCCGGCCGCCTTGTCAAGGAGTTGTCGGTTAGCCCTCGAATGCGCCACCCCGGCGCTGAGGAATCGGCGATCGATGGTGGCGCTGGCTTTCTACTACGCCACATCAGCCGCCCCGCGAACGGTCGCTGGCGTCCGAGTGGAGGACTGCGGGTACGCCGCTGGCTCGCCGCCGCGTTATGAGCCCGAGGTGCCTTCGGGCCGGCTCGCTACCGGCTTGTTCCTCGTTGATGTTCCGCCCGGGCCGTCGGGGCAGGCCGCACACGCCCCGATCCGGCCCCGCAGATCCCGTAGTCGCTGGCTGCTCGCCTACAGCGGTGGCGCCGCTTTACCGGGCTGGATCGGGCGAAGCTTCGCTGCAGCCGGTCGCTTCAGCGCAGAGGCGTCTCGCATCCTCGCCGAGACGCAACGCCATCTTGCGCAAACCGACGCTGAAGCATTCCCGGGCGGGCCATAGTAGTCGCCCTCGCCGTTTACCCGAGCGCCGAACGCAGGAAGTTCCCCGCTTCTCCTGACAGAGCGGGTCCGCAGTCCCGACCAAAGCCCCACTCGCGCCCCCGACGGTGAGGCCGGATTCGGTCGCGGCAAAGATCCTCTCGAGGATACGCCGTCCGAGTGATTGTCCATGGGATAGCGCTCCCGTGCGGGGCGAAGTTCGCCCGCGCTCTCGCAGGGCGCTTTCGATCAAGTCTCCCCGGGCGTGGATTCACCGGGATTCCTTCCATGCCACCGGCGGGATGGGTCTTCCCGACGCATTAGGGGTTTTCGGGGTATCCCCGCCACGCGGGCGCCGTAAGGATCTTCCCCGTGGGCCTAGGGTTCCCCGGGAGCCCTCCTCGCGAAGCTCGGGCCGGGACGCTGGCCGACGGATTCGTAACTGTTGCTTGACGCACTCGCTGCGCCGGTGGGTCCGCCTTTGCCCGCCTCGCTGCCGCATCGCGTGATGATGGGCATGCCGCGGCGGCGATGCCGCTCTCCTTTCACCGCATGTCGGGCGTATGATCATCTCGAAGTTGTGGCCGAGCGCCACGTAATGCCGGCCTCCAAGAACAAGTGGTGTTCCGCTGGGCGAGTCGCGTTCGGGCGAGAAAGGTGGAAACGAAGGTGAAAACGCCATGAGGCCCGACGGAGATGCAGATTGGCAATACGCCGGGCCCCCTACCCGGGCGCCTAACCTGCCGCTGCCTCCGACTGGGGTGCCTCGGGTACCGCAATAAAGACGATATGCCGCGGTGCCTCCTCCCCTCGATGGCGAAGCTAAGATGGACACGGACACGCGAAGTTTATCCCTCGTTCAGCTAACGGGCCCTACGCCCAGCCGGGTGTGTCCCGCCAGGTTACCAAGGCCAAAGGTGAGCCTGTAGTAGGGGTTGGGGCAAGCGGTGTGAGGGAGAGACGCCGTGGGTCTCAAGCCCCACGATCGTGGTTGTGGTGGTGGTGGTGGTGGGGCTTTCTCCGCGCGGAATGGAAACCGCCCCCTCAAGCATCGGGGCATTACCCCCTTTTTATAGTAGGAAGAGGGAAGTATGTTTACATATGTGGATGCCTAGGTGGCTAATTCCCAGGCTAAGGCCGGTTGCATGTGCGCGCCCAGGGTTGGTTGGCTGGCTGCCGCTGATGAAGACACGCCCCGATCCGATGGTGGACGCAGCCGCCCCCGTGCGCCCCTGCGATTGCGGGAGGCGCCCCCTCATACCGCCATGGCGAAAATGGGTCCCAAAGTGGTTACCTGCTATGCGTCGAGCCCCCAGGGTCCGCTCAACGGCGCCTTGGCGCTTCCCGAAATGAACAAAGGTCATTCTCGCTTCGTGCCGGCAAGGCGTAATACGCCACCTGGCTCAGCCTTGTGTCCCATCAACTTGATTGGGGAAGCCTCATTCGCAGCCGATTTGATCTGGCGTAATCGATGGCGCCGGGCATTGCCTTTCTCCGCGTAACCGCATTGAATGCGGCGGCTTCCCTTCCTCCAGACGGAACCTCCCATGCCCGGCTGCGGCGACACCGGTGAGTCAGCATGCCTCGGCCCAGGATGGAGAGTCGGGTCTCCCTGCCAGGCGATTTTCGCGCCCAGGTGAGCCAGGGCCACCCACCGACGAGGCGGAGATTTCTCCCCCGGATCGGCGTGCGCCAGGCCGCCTCGCTAAACGGAGATTCCGGCTTAGCCCGCGGCTTGTCTCTACCGTAGATTACGGGGCGTCCGAGTCGTCATCTTTGTAAAGGTTCCATGACCTCGCCCCGTGAGCGTAGCGAGCTCTTTCGTCGTGGTGACCCGCTTGGGCCGCTGTGGGCCGCTTGTGGCCGTCTATGTCTCACCTGCCATGTATACGCCGCGCCTCTGGTTCGTCCATCGCCCGCGCCGCCCTTTATGCGGGATGATAGCAGGTTTCATTTTACTAGGCCTTGACAGCCTGGCGCACTCGTTGTTTGGGAGAATGCCCTCGGCCCAATATTTAGGTCCCCGACACCTGCGCCGCATGCACAAGGCCGAGGAGAAGGCCGGCCGCCGCAGAGTCGAGGGAGGTCACGAGGTCGCTGCGCTTCGTGAGGCCGCATCAATTACCCGCGATGCCGCAGCCACGCCACCGCGATGCACAAGATGTGCCGTCAAGCCCCTACACGCCCGTGGCATGCGAGGCTCCAAGCAGCTGCGGGTGCCCCGGAGGTGGCAGGCTCTGGGAGGCCCCTCGGCCGCGGCTATAGAGGAAACGCCGCCCGGATTGGGGAGGGCGCTGAGACGTGGTGTGAGGTGGGTGGCGCCGACCTGTGATTTGGGATGTGGGTCGTAGATTCAAATGAATTTGAATCCTGTGGTGGTGGTTTTTTCTTTTGAGATGAGAGGATCCGTGGGGTGGTTGGGGCTGGTCCACCGCCACGCGGCAGCCTCGTGCTCTCACGTATGTGACATCCAATCTGCACTTATGTGGCACGCATTCAAATTTTGGAGATTACGATTCATGTTGGTATGCACTCGCCAAAACTTTTATATGCATCCGGATTAGTGAATATATGCATCTCAACTATAAATTTCTATGCAATGCCGATGCCAAAACGTTTATATGCATCCGGACGAGTGAATATATGCTTCTCAACCACTAATTTCTATGCAATGTAGAAGCCAAAACGTTTATATGCATCCCGACTAGTGAATATATGCATCCAATCATGCACAAATTTTTGAATTTCAAAATTTTTGAAAAAATATTCAAAATGGAGCTTGAATCGTGCACAAAAATATCAGAAGTTTAATAGTGAAAAACCGTTTTTGAATCCGATGCTTCGTTGAGGAATTAAAAAAAAAAATGGAAGAAATTCGGAGTGGATGCGCGCATGTCAGCATGTGTCAGGTATGTCAGCATGTGTCAGGGTATGTCAGCCTGTGTCAGGTGGAACAGTCAGCTCGCGGGGAGGTTTGTATGCGTCGACAGAACGGGTTCAAATTTACTCAAACCACTGCTTCGTATGCATCGTCGCAACAAAAAAGCTCGTATGCATTTTTGACCTGGATTATATGCATCCAGTCTGCTTGGGCTGGGTGGTTGAGCTGAGTGGGCTGGTTGGGACCGCGTGGACCACCCACGTGCACGCGCCTCCCAGCCTGGTGTGCTGGCCGGACCAGGAAGCTGGCTGCAGGCTTAATACCTACGAAGTTCTTTGGAGAGGCCCCAATATATATATATATATATATATATATATATATATATATATATATAGAGAGAGAGAGAGAGAGAGTCTGTAGCTACACAATATCTCATTCTCTAGTCAGTCCACCTGCTGCACCACATGGAACCCAACCAGCGCACCAGGCTTGCACGCGGCATTGGTCCATACGTAATTAATTACCGACAGGCATGTGACATCCCGGGCAGCGACGTTCGTTAATAATGGAAATAATTAAATCATAATTGGGGCGCATGCATCAATTAGCACACAGTAATTTTAGGTTGTTGACTGCGTGTGCATGAAAGCTACCGGACTGAGGGTTACGAGAATATACATGTATGGAAGTGAGTGGTAACGATAATACTCCTATACTTTTAGTAGTTGCTATGCATGCAAGCGTGTACAGATGCTTTATAAAGCTGGTTACAGCTGCTGCCATGCATGCTAGTATTACGAGAATACTAAGTTACGAGAATGCCGCATGATGAGACCAATTTACGGTAAATGATTTACTAGAAAATGATTGAAATTACCATAACGTCAACATAAGCGAGAATTTTATTTACAACAATATTAACAAATTTACTAGAATTGTTCCGATAATATTTACAAGAATTCTACACAAACAATATTTACTAGAATCTTTCCAATAATATTGACAAGAATTCTACATTATGACTGCCGCGGCCGGTGACCTCGCCTGCCGCTTCGCAGCGTTCCTCCCCGTCCCGCTCTCGACGTCGCCGAAGAAGCAGCAGCTTTCCGGCGTGGCCGCCGCCATGCTCAACGCCGAGGGACGCCTGGGCCGCGCCGTGGGCGAGATGTCTTCAGCTGCTTCCGCATCGACGACACCTCTACTCGGTTCAGCGATGCGCCAAAACAGTGCCGACGCAGCGGCTGGATGAAGAATGGCAGGAGATCGATCGGCAGCCGGAGCATCGGCCACGGTCAGCAAGTACGGGTTACCAGGCCACAGGCGTCCCGGACGGCTTCAGAGGAGCTTGACGGCCACGCAGGCTGGCGCCGGTGGCGACGCCTGGAGTGTAAGCAGGAGCGATGCCATGGCCGTCGTGAGGAGCTCGACATGTGGCAGGAGCAGGACAGATCGAGGCCGTCTGCAAATGAGAAACGAATGAACGAGGGAGGGAAAGAAGCTGTCCTGGCCAGTGGCGAGCGAAGGGCCCCACTGAAGATCCAGGCGCCATGGCAGACCGCTGTTGTTGGTGGAGGCCGGCGCTGATCGGGATCGGGGAAGAGCGCCAGTCCGCCCGGCGTATCAGCGCGGCATGGCCGCCGACGTTCGTGTCGTGGAGGAGTGCGGCCGCCTCCGGTCGTGTCGCGAGGTGGCAGGGGCCCGTCGCCGTTGGGTCATGGAAGGAGTTGGGGGCCGCCACCAGCGGACTGCAGACGGACTGCCGCGGCGGTAGGCGAAGCTGGCCGGACTGCGAGAGATGGTTGCGGTTACTTACCTTGGTACCCGTCCTCGACAGATTCGTACGGGGATGGCAGAAACAGCGTCGCCATACGCAACATCAGATTGAAGAGGAACAACGATGTCACCTGCGTCGACCCGTGAGGAGCAGCGCGCTGTAGGGAAGTCCGTAGAGGCATGCGCCGCCGGGCGGTGCGGAAGAAGCGAGTAGTCGCCGAGTCAAGGCCTGCGGGCAACAGAGCCATTTGGTAAGCGACGTGATTAAAGGGTCTGTGATCCATTCCTTCCATCCAATTAATATAATCTATATCTATACCTACTAACAAAGAGAGAAAATTTCCGCCAAAATTTTCTTCCACCTGTTTTTCCTTTCACTTTTTTTCCTTCCGTCTCTGTCCTCTGCCCGGCCTTTTTTTTTTTCTTCCGCTCTATCAACTTCCCTAATCACGTACAGTTACGGCTTTCCAGGTGGAGAGTCCTAACGGGAATAGAATTGCACAGGGATCATATGGAAAGTACTTATCGTACAAGTCAACTTCCCTAATCACGTACGGTTACGGCTTCCCAGCCTCTCCTGGCCTTTTTGTCTTCTGCTCTCTCGGCTTCCCTAATCACCCTTTAGGAACAAAGCAAATTCTATTGATTAGGACTAAAACACAACACGTCGCCCGTTTGTCGGAGTCCTGGTTGCATGCCTCTGTCTCGTCCCAACACGCCCGCGAGAGTAGAGAGCCAAAATCAAAACCAACACGACTCAGCATTTGCGAAATCAAATACGAACACATGAGGAGAGAAAGGATTTCGAGATGGACTCAGCTTGCAAATCAAATAGGATAGGATGACGATGATGTAAAGGAAATATCCGCCGCTTTGAAAGAGAAGTAATTATAAAATCAAAACAAAAAGGCGATGCGGTCGTTTATGGGGCGCTGCAGGTCGCGCTGCCGGGGGTGAGTTCGTCCGCACGCCGACGGCCGCGGGGGCGCTACACACGTGGAGAAAAATCAAGGGGACGCTGCCGCCCTTCAGGCAGCCCGTGCCACCGCTTTTGCGCCGCTGCCAAGCGCCCACGATGCTAGCCCGCTGGTAGGAGGCGCGCGCCGCGTTGCTAGGTTGCCGCCACGGGATCCGGGCACCACTACTTCAGCCGTTGGCGCTTAGGCGTTGTTTTCAATCGTCTGTTGCAGGCCACCACCGACAGCCGGAAGGATATGCATGTGGATGCAGCAGTAGAAAGATGTGGAACACGCATGTAGAGTACGCAGGTGCCACGCCCGTATTATCTTCTCTCGAATTTCCTGAGCTAATATCCTCTTCATTCACCTCTTTATTCGGTTTATAGAGTTAGAAATTTTATTTTTCTATATGCCGCCATTACGCCGCTTCTTGATTTCAGCTTCTGAAGTAGTAACGATTTCTTATTTTCTACGCTGTAATTACGCGGTGATATCTAATTTGACAAAAAAACTCATAAAAATTCTTTTGCCATGAACTCCATCACATGCATGTAACGAAGTTGATTCAATTTTACCCTTAAAACAAATGGTTATGAATTTCCTATGCCCACTTAAAAGAATTAGGGACTAAAAATGTAGTCCGATTTATAAAAAATTATTATTTTTACCCGCTGCAACGCACGGGCATGTTTTGCTAGTATAATATAATAAATGCCCCATCCAAAAAAACTACGCGGGGTCGGGTGCGCTTGGCCGATCATGCTTGGGTCCGCCATGTAATCATATATCCCGTAGCTAGCTACAACATAGTAGTTCTATATATATATATATATATATATATATATATATATATATATATATATATATATATATATATATATCGCCGCTATCGCTATACCGCTTCCAGCTCCTTCACCCGCCCCTCCACTCGCTTCTACACAGAGCCTTCCTCAAGGCCTGCCGCCGCCCGCCTCCTAGCCTCTTTCCCCGCAAAGCGCACCGCCACCTCCATTTCCTCGCCCTCTCTCCCCGCCCCCCGCCGCCGAAGATGAATGCGGGAGGTTGGTCCCCGGTTCCTCGTCCCTGTGTGGAAACGGTGGTGAGGACTTCGCCAAGGTTCAACAAGGGCGCCCCGCCGCCTCCACGGGTACAAGAATCAAGGTATCCCGCCGCTTCCACGGGTACAAGAAGCAAGGCATCCAGGCTTCGCTGTGGAGGAAGACTGAATCGCTTTTCGCTCACTAGTAACATGGAAACCCTAGCGACGGTGACGCGGAGGGGAGTATCGCGGGGAGCTTAAGCGATGGAGGAAAAGAGGACATGCCTGGGCCTCCTGCTTCAACGACATCGCCGCAGCCTTCCTTCCTTGCCCCTCGAAGCGGGCGCGTTGAGTCTCGCTTCGCTCGCGCCTAAGAGGCGTTGCCGTTTAGGCGCCTCCCGCCGTGAAGCCGGGCGAGGCGAGGGGAAGGAGAAGTCCCGGCAGCGGCGCCGAGGCAAGGAGCCAGAAGCGGAGGCGGAGGCGAGGGCGAAGGAGAAGTCCTCGGCAACGGGCGCCGAGGCAAGGAGCCAGAAGCCGGAGGCGATGGCGAAGGAGATGGAAGCAAGATCGCCGTTGGCGTAGGTACTAATGCCACATGATTCAAGATTTTTACAATCCCGACCATCGATTCTAGAATCTAGGTATGTTTGAAGGTACACGTATTTTTTCTCAAGGATTTTAGAATCCTCTTGATCCAAACAGGCCTTAATTAGTATACCAAGAGCTTCGTTATTCTACTAGTTTCAGCCAAAGAGCTTACGTAATTGAGAAAACCCATTTTGGCTTGGCCAAGGCCAAATATTTTTTTGGCATACTTCGAGAATGGTAGTTTCGCCGCCAGCTTTTTGCCGCTTTTGGCATAGTTCACTTACATGCATGCTTTGTTTAAATTGAGAAACCAATTTTGGCCAACTGCTTTTGGCATGGATGTGTGAATATAATGGTAGTTCTCTGCCACCGTTTTGGTATAGTTCACTTTGCATGCATGCATGCTTTATTTCACTACAAGAAGCCAATGACCAAATATATGAACGATGCTTGTGATTTGACGATCGCGGACTTGTTTTTATCTGAACGATCTCATCCGGATCCCTCATATATATGTTCATGCAAAAGCTCTTTTGAAGTTGTTTGGGCCGTTGAGGATCTCATCAAGAGGAAGGCCGAGAGCTTAAGACGAGAGGCCCATGATGCATAGGCTCGCTTGCCGTGTCGTTGAGGCCGGTGTTGAGTACCGTTGTGGTGGCATGCCTACGATGCCGACAACACACTAAATAATGTGATTGATGTTATGCTATCTTGACTTACTTTTTGGTGATCATGTACTACTAGCTAGGTAGTATTAAAAAATGTGATGATGCAAACTCGATGACCGGTTGTTCACAGCTTTGAGAAAATATATGATGACTAGAAGCTTTGACTTACTTTTTTGGTGATCATGTACTAGCTAGGTAGTATTAAAACAATGTGATGATGCAAACTCGATGACCGGTTGTTCGCTTTGAGAAAATATATGATGACTAGAAGCTTGTACGCATAACTTGTTAACCACACATACATATGCCTCGCATAGCTAGCAAATAAAAAACGGTTGCACAACGTGATTTTTTTGAGAAGGAAAATGTATTTATCTCAATGCATTACACCGCCCATTTACAAACAGATCCACAAGAAAAGAAAAAGAAAAATTATAGAGAAGTAGAAAACTCCCCGTTCTTGCTTTCAAAAAAAAACTCCTCGCTCATCTTCCTCGCAGCCTTTAGAGACTGCTTGTTACCGCCGGCCGCTTCCAATCGCCGCTGGGGCACCGTGAGCCAAACTCCACCGTGTGGAGGCCGCAGAGGAGGGCTTATTTAGGCTTACATTGCGTCCGGCCATTTAAACTTCCACAATGATTAATGGATTGTTCACAAGTTCCAACGGACGAACTCAACCGACGCAAACCATTCGCGATCGGGTAACCGCCGCTGGAGACCCCATCTACTTAAGAAGCGCACCGCTTTTCCTCGCAAAAAACACAGAGAAATGGAGTCATCTCACAAAGAATCGGCAAGAACATGCCCAGAGACCGCGCGACTTGCCGCCGAGATGTGGTCGTTGCCGGGCAGATACCTGCACATCGACACGACACAATCACGCATGGCGACATGCCGTGGGAGGACTTCATCAACGAAATCCGGGAGGTAACCGCGGTCCAAAGTCCAAACAAAGGTGTATGCTATGCTGGGCCTCGACCGGAGTGGAGGATTCTTCCTCCCAACGAGTTTGGCAAAAGGGAGTTCAGGATCGCGCTGTTACAGCTGTGTGTTGGCCATCGATGCCTTGTATATCAAGTGCACCGTGCCGAGGGCCGTTACCCTGTGTTTTGAACCAGCTTTCTTCAAGATGAGCTATGTGTTCACCGACGGCCATAGGCAAGGACGGAGCGCCTTTTGAAGTTGACTGCGGGTCAAGGCGTTTCCAATCCACGCGACTTACAACATATTGTGCCCGGCTTGATGTTAACGAGTACAAGAATCGCGTAACCGTGAGTGTCTTCCCTCGCCGGATACTCTAAGGCCGGGCGGTTCTACGATTCCTCGCCGAAGAAGAAGAAGAAGAAGTAGCGTAAGAAGGGCTTAACTTCATCGATCACCACCGATGGGGACTTTCAGTTGTCACCGAATCGATTAACTACGCCAACATAGATGCCTTCCCTGCCTTTGAGATTGCTAATCGTTCGATCAAGCATGGTTATGACTTCCTTACTTAATGCTAATGTACCATAAATCGTAGTAACGTGTGTCGCGTGAAAAGAACATTCGGCTTTGGGTAATGTATTATATAGAACTTTTTGTCTTTATCCAATGTGCGTAGGTGAGATACTCTAGTTACCGACACATACCACTACCAATCGCTCGCACTCATACAAACGCCGGATCGCATGTGCATACGGTCCAATCATCTGTGAATAATCCGTATATGTACGTATTACCTTGTTGCTATAAACCGTCTCGACAAACGCGGCGACTGTAATGGACGTGATAGTTACAGCGCCTGTACCGCCAAGCGCCTATATATTGACACGCTGCCTCGCAATATTTCAACATTACGCATACCCTCGCCGAATTCGCATGTCTCTACATTATCACGTTTGTAAAACAGTTCGTGTATCCACGGACACCGGTGATACAAATCATCTCTAACAAAAACGCGACTGTATCGCCTGCGGCGGTTTCAGACACGTGCACCCGCCACGCGTCTGTTTACCGGTCAATGTGCGCAATAGTTTCAAGCAAAGATAGGCGGCTATTTGACTAAACGCTGCGTCGTAATCCGCGTAGCGTCGACAGCGGAACGGATACGCGAGGGACGCCTTCGGTAAAACGTCGTCTGAATCTAAACGTGCGACTTTAATACACGTGACCATTACAGACCCTAGCATTCCAAGCGTTTGTGCGAGAGATGCGTGTCTGTAACACTCACAACCCCAATACTGAGCGGGTGGTGTGGGGGATCGATATTGGGACACTAAGAATGAGCTGCAGCCTACCCGACGCTGAGCAAGAGCTTCCGCGGAGGAGCTCAACCATGGCCGAGCACGCTGCGGTACGAGCTCTCCACGCCCGAGGACCTGTTCTGCGCCTCGACCGAACTCTCGGAGAGAGCCTCCATTCGCGTGACGAACATTCTCTAGAGGGTTCTTTCCGGCCTCGTTCGAGCTCGAGCTCAACGAGCCCTATGACGACGGAGGAGCCTGCCTGTCTTCCACGCGTGAAGCCAGCAAGTACGGGAAGTTGGCCAATCAGCTTCCTCGACAAGCACTGTGAGCCACGCTACAAAATTTACAGTGGAGAGGTCTTTTTCCATCATACCGCCATACCCCATCGACTCCAACAGCGCCGCCACAAGGTCTCCAGCAATGGTCGACATGTGCGAGCCCCATCCGTGGTATGGCCGCGCCCATGTCAACGGGATCGATTCCTACCGCTGACATTATGGCACACGACGCCGACCCACCGCCCATCTATTCGCTGCACGGCGGCGACCTCCTCACTTTCAACATCCAAGTCTCCAAAGAGCTCTCAAGACCACTCCTGCCCGACCAAAGAGTTTCCCTGAGCCCCCGCCATACTCCGTCGCATCCAACAACTCTACTACGCCCCCTACGGGTACATGCGGGGGTGCATCCCCAAACAAGAAGATGGCCGCCCCCTCCCATACCGAAGAGATGGCTTCCAACTACGATTAAAGACGTGGCGACGCCCCGACCATCGCCCGCACCTAGATTCCCGCGGTGCGACGACAACCCGCCAAAGCATCCAAAGCTACCGAGAGCTCGAAGAGAGCTCCCGGCCAATCAACGAGCTCGCTCGAGAGCTCTCCTTCACCTACCCCGCTCCATGGCCCTTCATCCTATCCCACTCTCCCTCAACTCGAAGAGCTCATATGTCCCGCCCCTTGCCATTATAAAAGGAGGGGCAGGGTTCTCGCTTGAGGCAAGCAGGCGCAGTAAAGAAGAAGGGGAGACGAGCCACCTAAGTTTCCTCAAACCAACATCCTCACTCACCCCTCATATTGGCACTAGCCTCAATCACAGGACTTGGGAGCTGCTCCCTCTCTCGACCGCTTGTACGCACCCCGGTATGAGCATTTGAGCTCTGATAGTGATCACTTTGGACTAGGGAGCCCGATTTTGCCCGAACCAGTATAAACATTGTGTCATTGTCTCTAGAGCTAGGCCATTCGAGAAACGAGCACTAGCGGTCGATTCGTGGACGATGGTCATCGTGATACTGCATCGCGGCGGTTGGGCGCCAGGTAGGGGAGGCGCTAGTGTGACTCCACCACCCGATGGCCCCTCCCTTCGCATCACTTCCGGGCCATGATCCTCCAGTTCGGCTCCCCGAGGTTCGTGGGTCACCGGCGAGCTTGCGGCATGGTCCTCCCCTCCCTTCATCCGCCCGGCGGCGGCGCCTTCTCGGCGTCCCTGTCCCCCGCCACGGGGCCGGGGACCAAACCCTGCCTCCCGCCGACGGATGGCACCCGCCGCCTTGGCGGCATCCTCGCCCGGGCACGTCAAGCCGGGTTTCGGTTGGCGTCCCGACACCCCGCGACGACCTCCCGCTGCCGTCGGACGAGGCCGCCTGGTCGCCCCCGTCTGACATCGGCCCCCAAGACTCCCGTCACGGTTTGGGAGTCCGGGGACGGCCTCCTCCATGACTTGTCCCACGTCGCCCCCTGGGCCGCTGCGGGCTTGAGCGCCCAGTCCTCGCAAAGACGCGCTGCATGGGGACCATGAAACGCGCACGACGGGCTGTCCTCAGCCTCCCACGCCGGTTCGCGCCACCGCCCGACGGTGCCAAGGCCACGCCCACGCCACCTCCGACCCGAGGCTGGGGCGACAACCGCATGGACCTCCGTGCCTCCGGCCCGCAGCTCGAGCTCGCTACCGGGACACCCGTGATCGGTCGCTGACATGTACGACCTCCGATCCAGAGGCTATACGGGCTCGCCTGGAGCGCATCCGTCGGTCGCGCCACACGCGGTCGGGCCGACGCTCGCCCGTCGGTACATACTGGACCCCACGCCCTGCCTCGCGCCTCCCTCCCGTGGAGCAAACCGGCCGGCTCACCGCCGAGCCGCCTTCCAGCCGCCCGAGCAAGGAAGTGGCCGCCAAGAGGGCCTCTACTCCCGTCTGAGAAGCCCCGGGATCACCGAGGGCACCCGCAGCCGCCTCCAAGCCTCACCGGCTTCCGCGGTTCCGGCGGAGGAGGAGGAAGCGCTTGGCACGTCCAGCCCCTTTCAGTCACCTCGACATCGGTGAGCGGCGGCCAGAAGGTGGAGGGGACGGCGTGGCCGCCCACGAGCCCCGATCATCTCGACCTCGACCTCCACCTTCTCCGGGAGGCCCCAACCCGAAGGGCAGACAAGCAAGCAACGAGATCGACGCGGCAGGAACAGCTGCGTCGATTCCCCTTAGGATCTCTAAACGGTTGCTTTGTTCTTAGCGCTTCATGCCTATAGGCACGACCTTCCTCACTTCACCTAGATGCTATGTACCCCTCTAAGCTGTGTTAAGAAAATGTCC
Organism: Hyparrhenia diplandra; assembly: GCA_015847255.1. Lineage (NCBI taxonomy): Eukaryota > Viridiplantae > Streptophyta > Magnoliopsida > Poales > Poaceae > Hyparrhenia > Hyparrhenia diplandra. The sequence continues at coordinate 138,306 of JADLZK010009057.1, forward strand.
TTCGATTGCATCGATCCGTGCAAGCTCTCGAGCCCATTTTCTCGTTATCGGTTTATTGAGCAATGATCGGCCTCGACGACGAGGCCAGTCTTCGCTCAGGGGGCCATAGAGATCGGGTGCACACCCCACGATTTTTCGCAAACCGGTTCTTCACAAAAGCCGCTAATACCGAGCCTGGCAACGAGATCAAACTCACGAACTCGCGACCTCTCCTCAAGACGCGCAATGCCCCCGAAACAGCCTAACCTATGAGCTCATCACCAGAGAGCATGACGCGACCGCCCAACAACCTTCGCGCCCCGCGGCCGGCAAGGAAGGGGCCCGTCGTCCGACTGGGAATGCGAGCTCAGACGGAAAGTCGAGCGGGGCATCGAAAAGAAGGCGCAGAGAAGCGCGACATCCGCCATACCATAACCACCGAAGTCTTTACAACTCGCCTCGATCGTGAGGACCCAACCGTATCATTAAGGGAGGCCGAGCCTTGAATCTCTATCCTGCGCAAGGGGTCCTCGATCCATCGGCGCCGGCGCTGGGACATCATGTGGCCTCCTCCGCGGCGGATTCCTCGTCCGCTCCATCCTCACCGACGGATGCCCGAAGACCCGAGCCATCGGCGGCCATCTTGAAAGCTCCGGTGGATAGCTCCGCCGCGGTCGCCGGGCGACGGGCCAGACACTTCCGCTCCTCGCGCTCTGTCGCCGATGCCCGAGCCCACCCCGTTTGCACGAGGCCGACCTCAAATCGGGGTAGTGGAGAAGACGACGCTGACTGCCTTTGTGCACCGGCGCCGCCTCCGGTCACCTCGCGCTGAACACCGGACACCCCGCTAGCCGTGTCCGCCGTGTCTTCCACCCCGAGGATGTCGCAGACGTCTCCGACCGCAGTGGCGAGGGTCCCGTGAGTAATGCTTCGCTCTCGGCCTCCGCTCCGCAGCCTTGGCCGCGTGCCGGGAGGCCTTCAGCGCTTCCGCGCCGACGAGCTCGAGGGTGCGCTGCTTGAGGTCCGCTCCTTCCCCGCAGCCGAGCCGGATACGCGCCCAGGTGGACTCGAGACGGCGAAGTGCCCGCTCTCGGGTCCGGCCTCGCTTCCGCCTTCAGGGTCCTCTCCTTCTCGGCAGCAGAGGAAAGTAAGGGATCGACACGAGCTGCAAAACCCCGGGAAACATGGAGAAGAGACGGTCCTCCGCCTACCTGAAGCCCGTCGAAGAGCTCCCCGCTCGTTATGCCGAACTCATAACTTTCTGTCGAAGCGGATCCTCTCCGCCTCCGGGGGCTGGGGTCGCACCACGGCTCGGAAGCTTTGCGATCATAGGCTGAACTCCCGACAGTCGCCCTCGAGAACCCAGCGAATAAAAGGAAAAGGGAAAGCTACGAGACAAGGGCGAGTGCTCACCAAGGAAGCTCGGCGTCGCGCGGCCGAGCCGTCCCTTGAGCTCATCCTGTCCTTCCCGGGGGCCCCGTTGCGAGCTCGAGCCCCGAACGCTCAAGCTTTTCTTCTTCGAGCATCCCGCGGAGGGAGTCCAGCTCCTCCCGGGTCTTCGCACTGCACTTATGGGCGAGCTCCCCTCCTCCTCTGGCCGCTGCGTAGCGCGGCCTCCACCCTCTCTCCCGCCACGAGGCCTCGCTCTTCCACTCCACGAGCATACTCGTGACCTCCCTCCACCCGGCGCCGAGATATCGGTGCCGGAGCAAAGTTGTTACGTCGATCTCCTCACGCATATCCGCGCACGCCGGTCGTCAGCTTGCCTCACCAGTCCGCTGGCCCTCAACGAGCCGCTGGTCAGCTTGTTAGTACCCACGAAGGGAGTCCCGCACTCCCCGAAGGGTTAAAAAGCATGTGAGCACCACGACAAGGCACGTGCTGAAGCGACCGAGTACCACCCCTAGACCAAACCGGGCGAGTCCGGGAGCGCGTGACGTCGGCCCCTCTCCGACGGGGTTGAGGCGTCATCATCGCGCAGGTCGCGGGGAGTCCGACGCCCGCTGCCGGGAGGGTCGCTTGTCGCGCGACACCGCGACCGCACTCCATGCCCCGCCGACATCCATCATCATCGCGGGCGAACGGCACTGCACACGTCGGTGACGTTGACGCCTGACGCCGCCCTCCAAGATGTCCTCCACAAAGCCTCCTCCTCCTCCTAGGGACGGCCGCCCCGTGGCCGCCACTTCGCCCGCTCAACGCCATCGCATCGGCGTGGAAGCTCAACGATGGCATCCCGGAAGAGGTTATCCCAGCCTCGCGCGGGCCCTCGGCCCCGCACTCCACGGTGACCCCCTCGCACGGAGAGCCGCGGCAGTCGCCGACGAGGGAGCCCGGGCGCGAGCCCCGGACGTCGGCGAGGAATCGGTCGATAGGTTCCCCGGAAGGGAGCAAGAACACCGCTCGCGACCTTGTCATCGTCGCCGCCGCCACCATCGCCAAGAGCTCGCTCCCATGGAGCTCGCCATCGAGGTGAAGGATTGAATCTATGTGCCGATCACCGGCGCCGGATTTCTCTTCTTCTTCGAACTCGCGGAAGGAAGGCGTGTAACGGGAAGGTGAGCCCACCCCACGATCTCCTCGCCATTTATAGGGCTCCGCCACGATGGAGGCGCAAATGAGGCGAACCGCCTCGGGGCCCGCCACGCACCACGCCCGCACGTAATCGACCGCGAGATCGGCGCGCACGACACCCGACAGAAGTCGAACCGACGCCGCCTTAATGGGATGACTCCTCCTCAACGGTAAAAAATCTTAACGGTAAGATCCCAATGTTGTTTTTTACCCAAGAAGTTAAAATCCTGTGGTTCGCTTAACGGCCCGATCGCCGAGCCGCCGAGGAGGGTGCTCGCAGCCGCAGCTCTCATGACCCCAGTGGTCCGAAGGCAAGCTCAAACCCGAGCTCCGGACGCGCCCAGAGACGCCGCCAGGCGTAAGATTCCCGCGAAGCAAAGATCGATGGCCCGAGCTCGAAGAGCCCGAGAGGCTCCCGCCCACGCTGTCCGGGGGCCGCTGAAGAGCCGCTGAATCAAGCTCGGAGCCCGAGAACGATCCACCGCCGATCAAACGAACGAGCCAACAAGCTTCAAGCTCATCCGCCGTCCCGATAACGGCGGCAGAGGCGTGGTGCGACGGGCGGCAAGGGCGGCGCGGGGCAATAACCGCGGGTAATTTTTCCAACGCCCGATATCGATAACTAGTCCTTACCGCAGGACGAGCACATACGAGCCAGCCCGAACGACCGCGGAGCGAGGGTCCTTATCGAGCGACCCGTCCTAGGGTTCGAAGGCCGGCCCCTCCGGGGGGGTTCGACGGCCGCCCGGGAACACCATGAGCGAGGGGCGCTAAGGCGTGCGGCATCGACGGCCTCGCCCGGGCTCACGAACGAGCTCGGGGCTTCCGCCTAAGTTGCTCGGGTTGCCAAAGGAGGCGGAAAGACGACCTTTAGGTTGTCCTCTATGATGAGGGGACTCTAGTCCTCGAGCTCCCCGAACGAGCTCGGGAACCGTAAAGGTTGCGCCTTTGGAACACGAGGTCGGGTCCACCACCGACCACATCGAATGAGCTCGAGCTTGACCTCCCGAACTACCCGCTATCACTCACCGAGCACTCGATTCCAGCCAACGAGGCAAAAATCGAGCCCAAGCTCACCCCTTTACGGCCCTCGTCGCGCGCAACGGAAAACAAACACACGATGACCTATAAAAAGCCTCCACGGAACCTCTCGTTCTCGCGGAGCCTCGCCACACACCCGCGGGCCACACCCGCGGGTGTAAACTTCCCATGGTGCGCTCGGCTACGCCATGGAGATGATCGAACATCTCCGAGATCGAAACCTAAGCAAAGGAAGGGACACGGGGGCTCCTGCCAGGCGAGTCATGCGACGAAAAACGGCGAGCTAAGGTAAGACCATCCGCGGCGAAGTGTTACGAACTCGGGAACACTATCCGGCAAAATTGTCTCGCGCTCCCCATCACGACGCCGAGCATGAACCTCGCCCCAACGAGCTCAGGACCTCACGACTAACTACGATCAAGACCTCGTCGATACAAGACAAAATTGGTGTTGAGCTTTGAAAACACCGAGGGGCATCCCAAAGGTGAACTGAGTCTCTACGCCTTCATCGTTCATTGACATATATACATACGTATGGGTACAGGTACATGAACCAAGTAGGAGACTACAAAAGCAAAAGGGCACAGGAGAGGTCCTAGCTACAAAGAGCTCCTCCGCGACGACAAGACCCTACCTGGCCGGGCGCCAAGCTCACGAGCCCCGCGCCGAGGAGCGGCCTTGCGGTCCTCGGGCCCGCCTTCGCTTGGTGACGAAGACCCCGCCGGACCGCGCAAGCCGCCGCCGCCCCAGGTCCCGACGAGCTACTCCTCCTCAAGGAGGGCACCGACGTCGACGTTCGCCACCACCTCCTCTGCGGTGGCTCGAACTCCTCGACGCCGTCCGCAAAGGCCGCTGGAATCCCCGCTCGAGAACCCTGACCGCAGCCGGCGCCGGCCGCCGACGACGCCATTGCTGGGCCCGCCACCACCCCGCGGCGGACGGCACGGGACTGCAACCACCGGGAGCCGCTTCCCGCAGGTGGTCCGCCTTCCAGCGAGCCGCGAACAAAACACAAGAGGGTCAAATGAACGCAATGCCGCCCGGGAAGGTCGACCAGGAAGATGGACGCCACCTGCCGCGAACCGGTCGGCGCTTTTCGCACCGGGATGCGCCGGCATCGCGAGCTTCGCGCCTCCGTGGTCGATGAGCACCGCCCCTCACGTCCCCTTGACCCGGGCGCAGCCCGAGGCCGAGGCGGAGCTCGCAATCGCCGCCTCCCGAGGGTGGAGGAGGAGGCGGCGCCGGAGCTGGAAGCTGGGGAGGCATGGCCGGCGGTGCCGGGATCAGCCGGCGCACGTGTTACGGCGGGAGAACGAGCCCGCATCCCGCCGATGACGGCGCCCTCCCCCAGCCCTCCTGTGTCGGGAAGATCCCTCACCCTCCATCTCTAAGGCAAAGAGGGCTCGAGGAAGAGAAGAAGGACGCGGGAGGAAGGAGACGGACACCACCGCCGCGACCCGAGTCATCGAATTTATAGCCAAACGACGACGGTTCGCCTCCCGTTGACACTCAATTAATGCATGTTTTACTACCACCAAAGTGAACCACTAATACAATATTACATGTGAAAACATAACCAAACATTATTTATCTAATGAGTTCCACGAGTTTTGGTGTTTCAAGTTGTTTTGCAGAATGTTGTGGAATTACAAATAAAGTATGCCAAATAAAGTGGGAAGCGCAAAGTCGAAATACGCCAAAGAGCAAAGGGAAGCAAGGAGGCCGATTCCACGCCTCATCCGGACTTTGCACCAGCGGGAAAAACCATCTACCAAGGCCCACAAGCCCACCAGAGAAAGGAGAGGCAAAATGGGACCCATATCTTGGCGGCGGCAAGATCGGGCGGCTTCCACGGCGAAAATTTCGGGCGCTTTTTCCCCCCCTTTCTCCGGGCGGTTCGCTACGGACTTCACGCGGCGGTTGCATGTGGTGCAAACTTTGCTCCCGCCAAATGCCCCTCGGAACATGGATGGCCCTCCATTCTCTCCTCTCTTTTCCTATATAAAGAGACCCCTACACCATTGTACAACACACACATCCTACCTTGTGAGCATCACTTCCACATTACATATCAAGTAGTAGTGTCCCTCTAGGTGTTCATCACCTAGTTGTATTAGAGGAAAAGAGGAAGAGAGTGAAAGGGAAAGAGCGGAGGAGTAGCCGGGGATTGTCGGCCGCCTCAACTTTGTACCTCTTCGAATCCGACTCGCCCGAGAAAGATTCAGGTTATCTTGTGCTAATTCCAATATTATTATTTCACTAAATTCAGTTCATGCTTGATTTTACTTACGGATCTCTCGCTCGATCGAAGGTTCTAGTTTTAAATGACGGAACTAGTTTCAGATCCGCTAAAAGCGTAGACGTGGTGTGCGGGCTAGAGTTTACCCGAGATTGCCCAAACCTACGGAATAGTTGTGGTAGGCCGGGGGTGACAGCTCCCGATCGGGCCTTTGTAGTTCACCACGCACGGGTTGGTGTTTCCGTAGAGCTTTTGGCTGCCTTCTCCCGATTACGTTTCCCGTCTTTTCGAGAATCGGAAAGGAACAACTCGGGCAGATAGAAGTGGGGTTAAGTAAGCCCTGAACTTGGTATTTAATAACTTTGGGAAAACCTTAGAGAACCTCTTTCTTCCTACCAAAAATGATCTTTTGATGACCTTGGCCTTGCTCCAGTTCACTTCTCGTTCCTCGTGGAAATCGATACCCTGAATACTCGGGTGAAAGCTACAACGGTACTTTCCGCGGCGCTTAGCGGATTTATCGCGTGTGCGTTAAAAATACCAACAAACTTTTCGGCGCCGTTCTGTCGGAACGGTAGTCTGTTCTAGGATCGAACCAAGTCGTCCGTGTATCCTTTTTCTTTTCATCACCATTTTTATGCACCTCACCACCACCACCACCACTACCACATGGATTCAATGCCCATCTATAAATTTTTGGCTCCAAAGGGAGATTCGTTTGGAGCCTCCACCATCATCACACCCCATTCACACAACCGGCTATGAAATTCACCCCGCTTTCATAGCCATGGTTCAGACCAACCCTTCTCCTGGGCGAGACAACTAAAAATCCATATAGCCACCTTCGAATTTGAGCACTTGTGTTCTTGCCTCGTTTTATCGCATGACACAAGAGACCATCAAGTGGAAATCAAGCTTTCCGTTCTCCCTTTTGGGTAGAGCGAAACAATGGTATGCGCATACCGTTGGAGGTGTTCACGGAAACCGGGTTGAACTTCGAGACAAATTTTGTCTTGGTTTCTTCCCCGATTCCCGAAGTCGCCGCCCTTCGAATAGAAATTCTTAGATTTAAAAAAAAGAGAAGGAGACTCTAGGAGCATCGGGCGAGTTCTTAAGTCTTTTAAATACAGGCCTGACATCTCTTTTTGCTCGACCAAGACATTCTTTGCCACTTCTATCTTGGTCTTTGCAAGGAAGATGCTCTCCAAATTGACCTATCTTCGGGAGGCCTCGCTCATGCATAAATCCATTAGTGAGGGGAAAGCCATTCTAGAGAAAATCCTAGAGAACACCTCATACACCGGCATATATGACGAGTTTCCGTAGAAACAAAGAGAGTCAAGCTCCGACCATCGAGAGAAGGTACCTACAACTGAATTTGAAGTTTCTTCAAATTCTTTCCATAATTCGGTTGTTGAGGAACCTCCGTTAAGGGAACATGCAATCACAATTCGTGGGATGATGAATCCCATCCTTATGCATGTCCCTTTGGATTCGAGGATGACCTTTTTCTCGATGATGATTTTGGGAATGTTTTAGAAATTCCCGCATCAGAATCATCGATACATCGAACTCCTTTATGAGACATCAAGAACACTCACAACACATAGAGGGTGAGCCAATTCATATGGAAGACATTTCTATACCCTCCACCTCTTTGCCCACACATGATGTCTCATCAGACTTCGTTCCTGATCAGTGGGGAGAGCATGAGACGATCTCTGCATTAACAATATTTGATCCATGTTTTTGCGGATGACTTGATCTATCATGAAAAAGAAAGTGTTCCCCTAGAATCGAGAGATTTCATCAATGAACATGGAAGTTACATTCTAAATGTCACATCCATTCCATGCTCATATGAAAAATCTCCCGGATCGATCCATAACTCAGCCATCTCGACAATGATCTACAACCCCTTCTCGCTCTCTGCTCATAAAATCTTTGAAAGGGTTGTTGTAGATGCTTTTTGTCTACCATAAATTTTGCAAATTTCGTGGTATCTCGGCATGAGTTTTCTGGGGCGACACTCAAGGTTGGTGTTGGAGGGGAAACCACTTCACCAACACTAGTTTGAAATTCAAAGGTTTCCCAAAGACGAGCTGCCTCTTTAAACAAAACACTTTCGGGAGATAACCCGCTCTTTTCAATAAAATTGTTCTTCATAAAAGAAAGCAAAACTTTTATTTTTAATAAAAAGCAAACATGTTATCAAACTAGTAGCACCTTCGGATATTCTTGTTGCTAACCATTTTGGTGAAGACAAAGAAGAACGAAGAAGCATACGATGCTTGAGAATATGAGGCTACATCAACTACAAACTTTGATGCTCATGGGTGATGGAACACACTTTCGGATGGAGGCCACGACCTCGCATTACACTTGAATTTTACACAAAAGTTCAAGTGTGGGGGAGGAAGGTATATAGCTCCAAAGAAGTGTGGGGGTGTGCAAGATTCCATTGAAGAACAGTAAAGCGCCAAACCACATCATGGCGGTGGAGGAATGTATACAAAAACTCGGTTTGATCACTTCTCTCCCACCTGCTCATATGCATGTTCCCGGTTCTACACTTGTTTTAAACCTCGCAAACTTTAAAAGAACCAAAATTCCACACTTAGAATTAAAACTCGAAAGTAAATATAAATATAGCTCTTTGAGTTTGGCCTACATAAATTTTTTGTTCCTTGCATATCCTTAGTGCTTGTGGGAAAAACACATAGGAAAAACATACTGCCTAAGTTGTTGTGAAGTGAGATATGGCATTGACATGGAAATCCAACCTTTTCTATTCAAAGTACTTGGAGAATTTCCTTTTCATCAAAATGTTAAAAACCATAGTCTCACATACTCCTCAATGGTGAGAAATTCCTACCAGGGCCAAATACCACGATACAATTTGAAAACCTTCTACATTTGCTACTTGTTGTTTGCATTGAGCCCTGTCAAACCTTGTTGACCCTAGTTGAGAAATTTATCATGCTCTTAAATCAAGATCACGTACACGCCACCAAATATATGCACTACTCCTACATTGGGTGTAGGCGCATGAACATGCCTTCCAATTAGATCCATCCAAAAATGTTCTACTCCTACACTAGGAGGGAAAAAAAAGTATATTGGATAGGTTCCTTTCAAAATAATTGCTCCAAACACTTGTTGATATCTCACTCTCAAAAGTTTTAAAAAAAAGAGACATGAGGCTATCATCAAATAAAAAAAAAGAGAGAAAAAAAAATGGACAAGTGTCCGGTTTTAAAACAATGGGTACTTAGATGCCCGCCTCTCTATAAAAAAAAGAAGAAAAGAAACAAAAGATGAGAATAAAAGATAGCCCATGTTCTCACAAATATTTTCTCCAAAGTCTCAATAAAGAGAGAGATATTTCAAGGAGCATAGTAGAAATAGGATAGCCACTATATATATCCACACACTTGCACATCTTGATTTTATTGTATGACATTTTTCTCCATGGATCCATTGTTTGACCTAGCAAAATATGCAATACAAGTATGCCCACAAAAATTTTTCCTACCTGAGCTCCACATAAGCCTTTTAGAAGTAGGAAGAAAAAGAAGGCAATGCTATAAATGCCTTGGTAAGGGGAACATACACCACTTGAGCGATTTGAGAGTGCCATTTGAGGAGTACTTGTGAACTATGCTTTATTTCAAAAAAAAAAAAAAGAAGAAGAAGAAAACTCCAAGTTACTAAGATGTGAAAAGAGGATGACTTTGTTCAAAGCCGTTCCATTTTTCAACCACCCAAGAATATATGTTAGACACTCCACATATCCCACGGTAATGAGGTATGTGCAGGATGATCTTTATGTCGGGTTCATAACTTTCGAATTGCTATGTTTATACTTACTTTATCACTAACCTTTACGGGGACGAGCAAAGAGTCAAGTGTGGGGAACTTGTTGACACTCAATTAATGCATGTTTTACTACCACCAAAGTGAACCACTAATACAATATTACATGTGAAAACATAACCAAACATTATTTATCTAACGAGTTCCACGAAGTTTTGGTGTTTCAAGTTGTTTTGCAGAATGTTGTGGAATTACAAATAAAGTATGCCAAATAAAGTGGGAAGCGCAAAGTCGAAATACGCCAAAGAGCAAAAGGGAAGCAAGGAGGCCGATTCCACGCCTCATCTGGACTTTGCACCCGCTGGGAAACCATCTACCAAGGCCCACAAGCCCACCAGAGAAAGGAGAGGCAAAATGGGACCCATATTTGCGGCGGCCGGCGCCGCGCGGGCGGCCGGCGCAAAATTTCGGGCGCTTTTTCCCGCCCTTTCTCGGGCGGTTCGCTACGGACTTCACGCGGCGGTTGCATGTGGTGCAAACTTTCGTTCCCGCCAAATGCCCCTCGGAACAAGGATGGCCCTCCATTCTCTCCTCTCTTTTCCTATATAAAGAGACCCCTACACCATTGTACAACACACACATCCTACCTTGTGAGCATCACTTCCACATTTCATATCAAGTAGTAGTGTCCCTCTAGGTGTTCATCACCTAGTTGTATTAGAGGAAAAGAGGAAGAGAGTGAAAGGGAAAGAGCGGAGGAGTAGCGGGATTGTCGGCTTCGCCTCAACTTTGTACCTCTTCGAATCCGACTCGCCCGAGAAAGATTCAGGTTATCTTGTGCTAATTCCAATATTATTATTTCACTAAATTCAGTTCATGCTTGATTTTACTTATGGATCTGTTCAATCGAAGGTTCTAGTTTTCAGACGGAACTAGTTTTCGTATCGCTAAGCGTAGACGTGGTGTGCGGGCTAGAGTTTACCCGAGATTGCGCCCAAACCTACGGAATAGTTGTGGTAGCCCCGGGGTGATGGCGACTCCGATCGGGCCTTTGTAGTCCACCACGTGCGGGTTGGTGTTTCCCGTAGAGCTTTTGGCTGCCTTCTCCCGATTACCGTTTCCCGTCTTTTCGAGAATCGGAAAGGAACATTTACTCATGATAAGTGGGGTTAAGTAAGCCTGAACTTGGTATTTAATAACTTTGGGAAAACCTTAGAGAACCTCTTTCTTCCTACCAAAAAGAGTCTTTGGATGACCTTGGCCTTGCTCCAGTTCACTTCTCGTTCCTCGTGGAAATCGATACCCCGAATACTCGGGTGAAAGCTACAACGGTACTTTCCGTGCGCTTGCGGATTTATCCGTGTGCGTTAAAAATACCAACACCTCCCACACGCGGGGGGGCGCCCGTGGTTCCCCACGATCTCCGCCCCCACGGACTTACGATCTATGAGGGACCGCCACCAATGGTGACGATGCGAAAACCCGCCATAATCTGCGACCAATTGGGTGGGTGCACGAGCACCCGCATTAACCACCGGCGTGAAGAAGCGGCCGGCGACGCCCAAAGTGCGAGAAACCGTCATGCGAACCGGCGACCCCAAAGGCGACCTCGAACCGGCGGGGAGTCCCCCGGCGATGAAGCTCCCCTGCGTGGAAGCGGGCCCACGTGAGCTCTGCGGGAAAAGCCCACCCGGCGTAGGCCCTTCAATCCACTCGGGACGAGTTCTCGCCACGAAGCTCTCCACGAGACCTCCCCACGGACCTCCGGTCGTCAGGAGCTCCCCAACGACAAGCCCCCTCACAAGGCAGAGCTACCCCGAAGAGCTGCGACTCCGGTGCGGGTACAAGAGTTGGCCGCCAACTCTCTCACGCGACCAACCACTCCCACTGACGAACCCACCGTAGCCATGCGGAGCTGCAAAAGATAGAAGGGTCATTCGATCATGCCGCCCGTACCCGTCAACTCCAACGGCTCCGCTACGGGCTGCGGTGCTTGCTCGATATCACACCTCCATGCGGCATGGGAGACCCGCACCCAGAGGCGGCTTCCAACTCCGGTTAGGGAGGCGACGCCCGAGGTCTTTCTACATAACGGATAAAACTTTGAGAGCTCGACAGCGGTCGAAGCGGTTTTGAGCCCAGCGAGCTCGTGGCGCAAACTCCTTGCCCTTGGGGTCCAAAGGTCAAGCTCGACTCTGAGAGCCCTTGCGCGCCCAAGACAATAAGAGCTGGAGCACCTCGCGGCGGCATCGACGGCCCACCCCGAGCTCTCTAAAGGGGCTCGGGGCTTACGCTGCGTGCGTCGGTGCAGCCGAGGGCGCGAACGACTCCGAAGCTGGCCTCTTCGAGGAGGGGAAGCACCTCGCCACCGGGCAACCCCAGGGGCTCGAGGACCCGCAAGTGGGCCCTCGGGACCGAGGTCGATCCACTAGCCGATCATTACAAAAGCGAGTTAACGAACTCGGGCCTCACTGGACCATCCGACGGCTCACCGAGCTTCGATCTTGGCCAACAAGGCTAGATCGGGTTCAAGCTCACTATCTTCACCTTGCGAAAGGCAATGGGTCGATGAGCCCCGACAATTCTAAAAAGCCTCCGTAAGAGCTCAAAGCTCTCACGGAGCCTCGAGACTACACCCGCGGTGCGCACACGCGCACCACGACCAAGACTTTCCCCTACTTGAAAACCTCCACGGCGGCGTCACGGGAGAGACTCCCTCTCTCCCAAACGCTCGGGGGCTCTTGTGGGGATCGATATCCGGGACACTAAGAATGAGCTCCCTACCCGGCGTCGACAAGCTAATGCAGCCCTAAGCGCCCACTCGCTCAACCCAAAGAGGTCACTTCCCTCAGAAGAGCTCCTCGCGCGCGGAGGAGCTCCAACCATGGCGAGTACGGCGTGTACGAGCTCTCCACGCCGAGGGACCTGTTCTCGCCTCGACCGAGCTCTCTCGGAGAGAGCTCCTCCATTCAGCGTGGCTTGAACATTCTCTAGAGGGCCTCTTTCCGCCTCGTTCGAGGCTCGAGCTCAACGAGCCCCGCGACGACGGAGGAGCTTCGCTGTCTTCCGTGTGAAGCCCGCAAAGTACGGAAGTTGGCCAATTGCTCCCGACACAACGCGTAGCCACACGGCGCTCACGGCTCTGAGGGGAGAGGTCTTTTCCATCATACCGCCATACCCCATCGACTCCAACGGCGCCGCCCACGGTGCCCTCAAGTCACGGTCGACATGTGCGAGCCCCATCAGAGTGGTATGGCCGCGCCCATGTCGACGGGATCGATTCCTACCGTGATTAAGGGCGGCACGACGCCGGACCACCACCCAAGCCTCGATTCGGCACGGCGTGACGGCGGCGACCAATTTCAACATCCAAGTCTCCAAAGAGCTCGAAGGCGACTCTGCCCGACCAAAGAGCTCTTCCGGAGAGCTCCTCGCCATACTCCGTCGCATCCAACAACTCTACTACGGTCCGTGTACGGGTACATGCGGGGGTGCATCCCAGCGTCAGCGGCATGGCCGCCCCTCCCATACCGAAGAGATGGCTTCCAACTACGATTAAAGACGAGGCGGCGACCACCGCCCGTGACCTAGATTCCCGCGTGCGGCGACAACCCGATTTTAGCATCCAAAGCTCCGAGAGCTCGAAGAGAGCTCGGCCAATCAACGAGCTCGTTGGAGAGCTCCTTCACCTACCCGCCCGCTCCATGGCCCTTCATCCTATCCACTCTCGCCTCAACACGAAGAGCTCATATGTCCTGCTCCCCTTGCCATTATAAAAGGAGGGGCGGGGTTCTCGCTTGAGGCAAGCGGCGCGAAAAGAAGAAGGGAGACGAGCCACCTAAGTTTCCTCAAACCAACATCCTCACTCACCCTCATATTGGCACTAGCCTCAATCACGGGGACTTGGGAGCCCGCTCCCTCTCGATCCGCTTATGCACACCCGGTATGAGCATTTGAGCTCGGATAGTGATCACACTGGACTAGGGAGCCTGATTTTGCCCCGAACCAGTATAAACATTGTGTCATTATCTCTAGAGCTAGGCCATTCGTAGAACGCGCACTAGCGGTCGATTCTTTGTGGCAATGGTCATCGCGATACCGGGCCATGACGGGTGGCACAAAAAGAGTGTGCGTATACAAAACACGCGTGAATTAGTGTTCGTATCCCACGCACGACCGGCTCCAAGAATGCGTGCGTGCCCTAAACGGCGTGTCTAAGATATGGTGAATCTTGCGGACACTTGGTTTGAAAAGGCGCATTGCGGTTCCGGCGGCGTGCGTATCTAGAGAACGCAGCCTTTGCGCCCGAGCGGAAAATGCACGGCGTCGGGTAGATCTTGGCGTCTATAATTACCCTTATTTCGGGACGCGTTTTTGGCCGGTGGGACCGGCCGACACCTGTCACGGCCTTCGCCCAAAAAGCGTCGATGGTATAACGTCTGAGCGCGCGCGTTATAGCGGCGTCTCTCTCGGGTAATCGGGCGGTTATTAGCCTTTTTACATAGTGGTATGTGCATCACGCCCCTCCTTTTATAGTCCAAGTAGAGGGTTTTTACATATTACATCTAGTAAAAAAGGCCTACATCTAGCTCATCATCATGTCCCGCCTTGCCTAGCCATGATGCGTGCATGGCCATCATGGTGATCTTGTCCGGCCACGACGCCCCGAGGCTGTGTTCATCCATCCGAGAGACTCGCATAGTAACGTTAGTTGACTTCGATCCTTCTGTAGGCCTATCTTAGGATTTGTCGCATGGGCCCCTGATGGGACATTACACTGCGGGTTCGCCGTGGTCGACAGGTCGTCTGAGGCGTTATGATGGCATGGCGGGCAGCCCCGCCATGCTTCTGCGTTGATCATGGTGACGCGGTGGCGCGGCAGCTCCGCCTTTGGGGACGTTGGTCCAAGTCGGGGCCCATCACGGCCGGGAGCTCCGGGCGGCGGTCGTCCGTAGCCTCCGCTGTGGGGACGCCATTGCCCTAGAGATGGCGGACTCTACGACGGATGTCAACATGTCCGACGTGTAGGGGTTTAGGCATGAGGAGAACATGGAGTCTTACCGTGCCATCATTCCCCTATACTCGCGGGCACATGACTGTGGTGGCGGCGGCGAACGTCGAGGCACTCGCCACCGGCAAGGGGGAGTGACCAGGCCCTCGGGCTAGATCTTTTGTTGATCGGGCGTGTAGGCCCGATCTTTTTGTATATATATATATATAATGAAATCATTAGGGGTGGATGTTTCCCCCCTTCATTTCCTTTTGTCTTTTATTTGGGTCTGAAGTGTTGTTCATTTCCCTTTTCCGAGCCATTCCACCGAACGTTCCTTTCTTAGATCCCCTCCGCGAGAAGAGGGATGATACACGCGCGCACACCTTAGGTCAAGGAACCGTACCTTTTGTTTTGCGGGGACTTCATCGATATTTGGTCGTACCGCGTTTCGGACTTATTTTGGTCTCTGAGGTTTTCGCGACTTCCAATGGTTCCGAGACTCAGGTCGTTCATACGTTCACCTAGGTTTTGGTCGTGTATGGCCTTGAAGCCTCACGCCGTGGTCTTGCCCGTTGCACCTTATCCTTGGGGTCCTACTAGCACACCGAGCCGCCTTTAGCCTTTCCACTTGTATTCCTTCCCTTGAATCACAACTCTCGGCCTTTTGGCCTTGTGATGGAATACGTCGACCCTTAGAGTCATATGATGGGTCAGTATCAACCAATTTTCGTAGCCTTTTTTGGTCAACGACACATTGGGCTTTTTTATGCAACTTAGTTATCGGTCTTGCCCATTATCCCAAGTACTCTAGCTTCTACCAATAGCTAGATCTCGGTTGTTTCACATGTCGGGTCTTCAACCATCATTTGGTTTAAGTGTCCCTATATGGCCGCCTAAAGAAGGAGCTTACAAGCTCTCAAGAGTTATAATTTGGAGCTTTATTTCTTTGCATATAGCAAGGAAAGCGAATGGTGCTTCGGATCGCTAAGCGAATCTGAGACCCTGCCATGGCCTTTGTGTGGTCTCATAGTGTGTGGCCTTTGGCGACCCAACCCTTAGCCGTACTTGTGTTTATATCCTTTATCGGACTTGATTTTCTGGAAGGTCGGCTGTTGATGGTAGAAATACCCTGTTTTCACATAGTCAAACCGTCAACAAAGTACTCCTTTTGGAAGCTAACCTTTATATAAATAATGATTTTTTATGCAAATAACCTAGTTCCATATGTAGATGTCATTATTTGTATGCAGATATGAATTCAGAGGAAATCTGGCCGAAACGACATGAATGGTCGCCATCTAGTCGATGACCCAAGTATGGCCATTGGACAATATACCATCACCATCATGATCACCATGTCCTATGACGCCTCCATAAAAAAATCTGAAGTCATTTGGCCATAAGACCAACGTCCATACCACGTGACCTGCCCACGTCACCAATCCATGGGAGACCAATGGAAGCACCGATTGGTGCGTCAAGGCGTCCCCGGATCGTATGGGTACAAAATAGACGTCATGGCAAGTTCGAGGACTTGAGGCGCTTGGAAACCGGCGGTGGGGCCAAAGATACACAAAGCACTAGAGGATGGCCCACATGTAATGGACCATGGTCGGTCGACCTGGGCCTACATGCCCAATGACGTCCTCCCATGCCTAGCACATTGTCCACATGTTGTAATTGCCTCACACGTTGATCCTAAGGCGGTTGCATGGTGGTTTGATCCAACGGTGGGCGATAGAGGTCACGCAGATTGATGACATGGTGCTGGAGTAGCCCCTAATCCACCTTGTTGACGATAGTTATTGTCAACTTCTTACCATGAAATAATAGAACATATGAGGACAAGAACAAATAAAAGATAGGGTTTATACTAATGATTTCCACAAGTTTTGTATACACTTAATTTTACGGGTGAACTCTGAAAAACCCCAAAAAAACATAGAGAAAAGAGGAGAAATCAAGACATCGAAGAAAAGGACCAAATCAAGGCGATTAGTACAATTTCTAGGGGTCTAAATGAGAAGACAACACACCTAGCCAAGGCCGGGGCCCACCTCGACATGTGGGGCGGGCGACATGGGGGGGTGCGCGGCAACCCCTGGTGGAGACACGTGTCGAGGTTCTGGAATCTTCCTATAACCGACCTATGGAGTTGATGTGGTCCGTCCAATCAAGTCCGTTTGATCCAAGGGCTAAGATTCATCCTATGGAGCTATAAAAGAAGGGCGGGGCTACCCCACGAAACCCTAATTTAGTAATGAAGATCGAAACCACGAGTTCCAAAGATCAAGTCGAGCCATAAACCCTAGTTCCTCGAGAATAGTTCTAGTTCTAGAGAGATTAGCTATTTAGTAATAGATTAGAAGGAGATCCAATCATAGAAAGGCTTGAGCTTTAGATTACGTCAAGGTGTTCATAGGTACATTGTTATACTCTTTGATATATTTATATCTTTGGTATATTCATTACTCACCGATCATCTATGATATTGTTCTTCATCTTCATTATATTATCATTTGCTTTGTTTATTGTTTGCTTTAATATGTCTAGTAGAGTTATTTATTTATTATGTATTACATGCTTAGGATTGTATAGCCCTCATCTTGTAACATGCAAGATAGATGTTATAACTTATGTAAGCGTGGTGCTTATATATGTTATATCTGCAAATGCCCGCTATATATGCCGAGTCGTGGGGTAGTTCGTAGAGGTTACAACTCTATTGAGTCTTCTATAATCCTCCCTCCGTATGTAGTGAAGCGGTAGGTCATGTGTCGCGAAGACGGTGAAGTTATCATCATTGAATCCTTCTTAGTTGATGATCCTTAAGTTTGATATGAAGTAATGGTAGTAGCCAAGATAACTAGATGTTTGCACTAATTAGAGTTTAGCAATAACATGTGATGATAGTTACAATAAGTTTTCCATATATTGCCCACGTGAGTCCTTAGACTAGAATATTACTGTTGAATCTTTATCATTTCATGATGGCTTGATCCCCTGTATTTATCATTTATCTTATTGAGCATTTATCATACATATCTTTATCATATTTATTATTATTTCATGTGACATTAACCCTGTTGTTGAGTAGAAGCATTATCATTATTGGTTATAGACATTCCATATATAAGGACTTTATTAGTGTTACACATTAAGTAGTTGATAGCTGTTTTCCCCTGTGGATACGATACTCTTACTCATTTAAAATGCTAGAATGGTATTTATTATTATGTCCGCTTGTAGAGCTTTGTTCTATATTCTTATCTTATTCTATTTCTGCCTAGTCGCATCATTTTATGCCATGTTATATTCTCTAGTTACATAAGTGGATTGACAACCCTCTTTACTAGAAGTATAGGTTATCCTTTGACTAGTTTGTAGTGGCTTTATGATTGTTATAATACCAAAGCCTTTGTTTGGGGTCATTGCTTTTATAGAATGTGTGGCCTAGTACTAGGGGTGTCATTGAGTAAGCTATATTAGTGATGTCGTTAAGTAGTGTCAACACACCTTGGGGCTACAAATACCCCCTACCCCTCACTTCTAAGGCATGACCACAAGGAAGAGCTCCACTCCTATGTAGTAGGCAAAGCCTTGCTCCTTTAGTGCAGTAGTAGTAGTAGTAGTAGAGAGAGAGAGAGAGAGAAGTCTTCTGGAGGAAGTCTCGGATCTGTCGGGAATCTCCTCCAACGTGTATCTCTACGGGTGTACTTCTTCTAGTAAGTATTACATTCGAGTTCTTGTATAGTTTACATATCTGGTTTAGTATAATAGCTATTCACTCGTTCTTCACTAGTATATTGCTTTACTTTAAGTAATTCATTTACTTCTAGAGTAGAATGCTCTAGCTTTTGGCCAAGGTTAGAGTAATAAGCATAGTGTAGATGTGGTGTCTAGGTTATTCTTATCGGTGTATCTTTGCTTCTTTGCTTTCGAGATGGATTATGATAGCTAGTAAGGTGGTGACAGCCTTTACGGTCTCTATAGATCACCATGTGTTTAGGCAAGTTCTTAAAAGGTAAGGCTCCGGTAAAATAGTAGCTTGTTTAGTGGTGGTTTCATTCACCATTTCTCACCCATGCTTTGTGTTCCGAGCCGACAAAGCCACGTTTAACTATCTAGCCTATCCGGATATCTGAGCTATAGAAAGCCTCTCATCTCAACTACCAAATACACACCTTATGTCATCATAGGACGAACCTTGATTCTCTGTTAGTTCACTTCACGTTCCTCATGGAAATCGATACCTGGAATACTCCTGGTGAAAAGCTACACTAACAGCCGTGCGCTTGTGGTTTACCTTTTGCCATCCTTAGGTGTATCAGGCTTTAGTGGTAATGCTAAAGTTTGTTGACATCGGCCCATGAGCCCCGAGGGTGGCTTAGGGGCTTATTTCCTTACAAGGTAAGGGAAACAGGTGGAGCCTGGGACCATGCCCTTTGCCCGTGTGGATTTATGTCGCGAGGCCCGCTGAACTCCCTTGGTAATTCAGACGATTCCAATTTACCCGAAAAGATATCCTGCAAGCCCTTAAAGGTAGCTTGGGGCTTGCTTCCTCACAGAGTGAGAAAGTATATGGTACTCGGGACCTATCCAAGACCGTGCCACTTCCCGTGTGGTATTGGGGAACAAGGCGCATTGAGTCCCCTTGGCAACTCATCCCTCGGCCGCATTCGGTTTATTTGCCTGGTTAGGCGGTTCCACGAGCCCCCATGGGTAGCTTGGAACTTACTTCCTCAAGGAGTGAGAAAGTATATGGTACTCGGGACCTATCCGAGAGGCGTGCCACTTAACATGTGGTCTTTACGATGCAAGGCACACTAAGCCCTTACCGGCTCAGACCTTGGTCGCATCTGGGCCCGCAACCATAATTGGTTTTGGCCCGGCTCGTTTTTCTGAAGAGCTCACAAGCCCTCGAGGGTGGCTTGGAGATCGTTTCCTTACAAGGTAAGGGAATGTATGGCGCTTCGGATCCGTCGAGGCGGATCCGAGACCATGCCACGGAGTATGTGGGCTTAGGGCGCAAGGCACACCGAGCCCTTAACGGCTCAGCCCTTGGTCGCGTCGGGCCCACAACCATAATTGTTTGGCGTCCTAGCTTGTTTGCACGAAGAGGCATCTCGCAAGCCCTTGTTGGCATTTCTTAACGCAATCAAAGGAAAGCGGTATAAAACCCATCCCCAATAAGAGCGTCAAAATGCGCGTGACATTCCCAAGTAAACCACCATGTCGGTGATCCGAAATGGAATCATCAACGGGATAGATCTTGCCATCTTAGATATTCATCCGCAGCGCACGGATCTATCATTGTAGCATTTCACCGGAAGTATTCGAGGTATCGTTATTTATATTTTCCCAAAGGAAGGCATGTGATTAATAAATTAGCATGGCATCCGAATAGAGGAACATGTGTTTGCTTAGACCAAAATGTTCCATAACGAGGGGGTAAGCAATAATGGTTCATGGATAGTGTGACACACACTTAAGAATCCACCAAACAAAAGGATAAAGAAAATAGATAAAGAATAAATGAATAAATGAATAACCTAATGGAGTAGTTCTAATGTATCTAGTCATGGCCATACAAATGAATAGTTAGGATCATATGCAAACTGATTTAATCATGGTTAGGTCTAGGATAGCGGGAGACTCCCCGGATACCATACGGCCCGATAGGAAGCATTTACGAACTCCTACGAGAAACATACGAACGTGGGGGGGATTTCAAGGGACGGTCAAGGCTTGTCACGACCAAGCCGCCTACCCCCTCAACCGTGGCATGCCCTCATATCCGCGGTGTCGTAATACCCGAGCACCATGCCCGCATATTAGAGCACTACTCTTGTCCCCCGGGATCCCCACTCGTCGAATGGACGGACTAGAACAAGAGCAAACCCTGAAGGAACAACGAACCGATATCCCACCTCTAATCAAGTTAGGCATATGATGATCGATGAAGAAATGTGATGAACATGTCAAGATTATGATATGTAAACTATATGCTAGTTCATATACCAACACAAGAACATGAACAAAACTATACTCTAGTTCATAAGTTAGGCCAAGAACATAGATATAAGACTTGTAAATAGAAGAATGCTCCATAGAGTAGATGTATTACCAAAGCACTTTCTTCTAGGAGACAAGCCCTCCTTGTAGCTCTTCTACTCTAAGTGTTAACTAAGAAAGAATAAAGAAGAAAAAGAAGAAGAAAAAGAAGAAGAAGAAAGAAGAAGAAGAAAGAAGAAGTAGAAGAAGAGAGAGAGGTAGAGGTGGTAGAGAGAGAGAGATTGCTGGTTTCTTTGGACTCCAAGTGGTGTGTGTTGAGAGAGGGAGAGAGGGGGCCTACATATACACTTGGAGGAGGGGCCTAAGTGCTAATTTACACCAAAACCGACTGGTAAACCTTCCTTGTATGCGCAAACCGACCAACTAAGGGCGGAAACCCCGTTGGAAGGTGCACGAACCGCCTCCCCGAGGCCGGGCCGAAACCGCCTCGGGGAGGGTGCGGCCGCACTGGGTGGTGCGCGCACCCCCGGGCTCGGCACGGCCGGGTCTCGGTGGGGTGTCGTCTTTCGCCTCGAAAAGTTGTGGGCCGGGCTTTGCTCGCCCAGATTTGATGTTTTGGGTCGATTTGCTCTTGGGCTTGGATTTTGCAATAATGCGCTTTCCGGGAAGGCGTACTTTGGTCGATTTTTCTACTTGCTTTTATTAGAAATCTGCAAAATAAAATACAAGACGCTACAAGTGGAATTTATTAGTGATAAATGTATATGAGTATAAAAAAAGGTTTAATTTTACTCCCTTTATGGTAGTAAGTTGACGGGAAAAATATGTCGTTGGTTACCGTCAACAGCCCTCGAGGCTGGCTTGGAGCTCATTTCCTTACGATGTAAGGGAACGTATGGTGCTCAGATCCGTCGAGACGGATTTGAGACCGTGTCGCAGAATATGTGGGCTTACGACGCAAGGCACACTGAGCCCTTAACGGCTCAGACCTTGGTCGCGTATGGGCCCGCAACCATAATTGGTTTGGCGTCCCAGCTCATTTGCCTGGAGAGGCAGCTCGCGAGCCCCTGAGGGTGGCTTGGAGCTCATTTCCTTACAATGTAAGGGAACATATGGTGCTCGGATCCGTCGAGACGTATCTAAGACCGTGCCACAGAATATGTGGGCTTACGATGCAAGGCACACTGAGCCCTTAATGGCTCAGACCTTGGTTGCGTCTGGGCCCGCAAGCATAATTGGTTTAGCATCCCAGCTTGTTTACCTGAAGAGGAAGCTCGCAAGCCCCCGAGGGTGGCTTGGAGCTCGTTTCCTTATGATGTAAGGGAACATATGGTGCTCGGATCCATCGAGATGGATCTGAGACCGTTCCATAGAATATGTGAGCTTACGACGCTGTTGACGCCTGTTATAGCATAATATTACTAGTCAACTAAACATGAAATAAGGGCATAAAACGAATATCAACATAAGTCCAGGGGCTTTACTGACATAATTCCATGAGGTTTGGTGATTTATATCCTTTCGGGGATTAAACAGATAAAAGCAGATAAGAACGGTGAGAAACCTAAGAGTTTACATCCCGGGCGATGACAAGACTTGACCGTGAAGTAACTCAACCCAAAAAGTGGACTAAAACATTCTAGAAGACACCGGGAGGAAGGAGGCATGGTTGTGGCCCAGGGTCCTGGCGATCACCCGAGCCCATCCATGGCGACCGCCATGTGGGTCCTACATGTCGCCCTCTCCTTTCTATGGCGGTTTACCACCGACATTGAGGTTGTATCTATACCGTTGTTCAAGGTCGGTTTGATCCAATGGTCATCGTTCATCGCTAAGGCCTATATAAGCAAACCCCACGACCCCTGTGGTGAAACCCTAATTCATTATTCAACTCAATACTCAACAGCCGAGGCCTAACCTCTCCTCTCTAGTTCCAATCTAGATTAGAACACCATGTAGAACTAGAAGCCCTAGAGTGAGTGTTGGCGTTTCTTAACGCACGTGAGATAAATCCGCAAGCGCTGAGAATTGTTGTTGTAGCTTTCACCCGGTAATATTCGGGGTATCGTATTTTCCCACGAGGAACGGATGTACTCTCTCCTAACTAGTTCGCCCAAGGACACACAAGACCAAAGATGGGGAGGATTATCGAGAAGGGTCCTTACACCTTTAGGGTCTATGGTTAGCCGGTCTCGAGCTACTTGTTCACTTCGGGCACCACCCAACGCCCAACCGGGCGG
The DNA here is from genome assembly GCA_015847255.1 of Hyparrhenia diplandra. Classification (NCBI taxonomy): domain Eukaryota; kingdom Viridiplantae; phylum Streptophyta; class Magnoliopsida; order Poales; family Poaceae; genus Hyparrhenia; species Hyparrhenia diplandra. The sequence goes on from JADLZK010009057.1 coordinate 161,203, forward strand.
CTTTAGGCAATTAGCTCTACGACCACGGCCCGAGCGTGGGGGATTTCAAGGGACGGACAAGGCTTGTCACGACCAAGCCGCCTACCCCTCAACCGTGGGATGCACCGCAAAAGATAGAAAACCGCTAGCCCAAACACCACGTCTACGCTAGTGATTATCACTCCGGTGTTTGCCGGGTTCCCGGTCAAAAGGGTTCCACCACTAGAGTCCCGCCCGAAGGGCGACTATCGATCCCGCAAACAAGTAGATAAATCGTGGATAAACAAAAGACAATAAAGGTTATCGAGAACCGTGAAAGCTTACTTAGCCAAGATCTGTTAAGGAGCCAAGTCCGAATCCACCGAGGTACAAGGTTGGGGAGACACCGACAAGTCCCGGCGCTTCCCCGCTCTCGGACCTTCACATCTCTCCTCCGCCGATCTCTCTACTACTAATGAGGGCCTAAGCCCATTGGAGTGAAGGGGTAGAGTAGAGGGGAGAGCTCTCTTAGAGGAGAGGAGAGACTCTTCCTTGGAATGGTGTGTGTTGAATGAGGGGGAGAGAGCCTCCTTTTATTGGTAGAGGAGAGGGGGACTCTTTGGAAGATGGCCATCCCCACATGGAAGGAGCAAAACCGACCTAGGAATACCTTCTAAATCTGCTAAACCGACCATCCAACGTCGGTAGTGCCCGTTATGGAAGGTAACAAACCGCCTCCCCAAAATTTTGGGCCCGAGCCGCCTCGGCCGAGGGGTGCGGCCGCACTGTGGTGCGCGCGCACCCTGGCGGGGTCGGCCTTTCGGGCCGGCCGGGGTGGCGTTGTTGGGCTGAAAAGTTGTAGGGCGGCGTTGGCTCGGCCCGAGTTCTGCGTGTTTGGTCCATTATTCCCTTGGGCTTGATGTTCTTCGAGAATGCGCTTTCGGGAGGCGCCTTTTGGTATATTTTTCACTTGTTTCTTATATAAATCTGCACAATAATAATTTGGACACTACAAGTGGAAATATGTAAGTTATAAATGTATATGAGTATGATAAGGTATAGTTTTACTCCCTTTATGGTAGTAAGTTGACGGGAAAAATATGTCGTTAGTGGTGAGTCAACAAACTCCCCAAGCTTACCCTTTTTGGCGTCCTCGAGCAAAAGATAAATACTTGGTTGTTGATCAGGAGTTGCTACTATGCCGATTGCATTTTCGCAAGTGCGGGGTTATAATAAGATTTTCTACTAGAGTTTGAATAAAATGGCACATCTTTTTCTCACCCTTTATTACCTTTCATCGTAAGCGGGGCTTTTTTAGCTTTTCTCAATGTCTTGGCGGTTGCGGATAGAATGGTTTTAATGTAAATACTTTCATTCATCCTTTTGATCAACTTTCTTATCAGGGATTTATTTATTTAGATTATTTTTTTTCCGAGAAAGTATGGGCTTTATTGCTATATATATATATATATATTTTTTTTTGGAGAGGTGGGCTCTTCTCGCCCTAGACTTTTTGTCTTTTATTTCCTCTCTTTTTTTTTTTTTAGAGATGTGGGCTCTACTCGCCCTCGGACACGTGTCCATTTTTTCATCTCATTTTCTTTTTCTTTTTTTTTTTTTAGCATAGCCCATATCATTTCTCTTTTCTTTCAAAGTAGATTCCGGATGTCAAGTCTCTCTTTGGAACGAAATCATAGCAAATCTATTTGTACCATATCATACTTGGCAACAACTTAGACTAGATAGAGCCTATGCAACCCACATGAATCGAGGTTTTTTTTTTTTCGGGATGAGTTTTTAGACTTAGCCACTAAACCCAAACTTTAGAGAAATTCGAATTATAAACTAGGCACGAGGCGAAACATAAGACAGAGCAACTATTCATCATTTCAACAAGGGACTAAGACTAAACATTTTCATAGCTCATATGTTTTAGGAGTGGAATTTTGTCTCCCCTTCTTTTTTTTTTTTTTAGTATAACTCATCATTTCATAACATAGAGAATATAATCAAAATGTGAGATACACGTTTACCTTTCTTGGAGTCCTCCCCAAGCTAGCTCTTTACTTACCTTTCATGGTTGTGCTAGCTTGAGCTTAATGATTTGAGTTGTGATTGGTCGCGTGGTTGGAGGCTCCCCCCAAGCTTGTCTTTTGATGTCATCACAAAAATAGGACAAAGAACTTGGGGTTGAAGGTTTATCTCCTCTTCTCTTATTTCTCCTCCTTCTCTTCTCTCCCCTTTCTTTTATTATTTTTGTGAGATGTGAGAGCGAGAGTTTTGCACAAACCACCGTTTGAAGAGGAAGGAGTTAATGGTAGTCGTTCGTCTCGTCCTCCTCTATCGTGCATTTGTGTTGGGGAGATCTCGGATGGGTGTGCTTATATGCTTGAGAGATCTCCCCACACTTATTCTTGTACCTGTTTATGTTAATCAAAGAAAACAAAACAAAAACAACAACATGGCTCTATCGGCAAGAATACAGTGGAGCTTTTATTATGATTTTATTCATTTGTTTTATATTTTTTTCGTTCACCTAAACATCACTTAGGCAAGGCTAAAATAAAGAAGCGGTGTAAGCATAGCCTTGATTTATCTCCAACAGAAGATACTCTCATAGATCATGACAACAAAGCTCTAAGTTCATTAATCAAGATCCAACGCCATGTCGAATTTTGACTAAAGGAGATCTTTTTAACCTAAGCACCATGCTCAATTTAAAAGATCTATGGATGTAACTCATGTGCGCACATGTGAAAAAACACCCAATCGAGCATATGACATAAACATGAGAAGCATAAAATTTTGGTTTTATGGAGACAAAAATAAGTGAAGAGTGTTGGTGAACATTTATTTCCCTTGCATACACGGATGAACTTTGCAAAGCATCTACGGATGAAGAATCGAAGTTGTTCTTTGCGGTTTTGCATGATGGCTTTGTCGAGGTGCTCCTCAAGGCTAGGCCACACACACGTGTGTATGGGCCATGAGTCTTGATGGTAGCAAACAAAGGATGAGACAAACCCTTCTTGCTTGTGGAAGCAATGATGGGTGGAGTCGAGCGACACTTTGGTATGTGTCTTGACCATGCGGGGCCAACTTTGCTCCTCTCTTCTCTTATTGATTTTTTTTATATGTATTTTTTTTTTTTCGACAACTCTCTTTTTTTCCAATTCTTTTGTTCTTTTTTTTTCCCGGCAAAGGCGAGGGGGTGACATCATTTTTTTTATATGACGCCTTGGTGTTTGGAACTTGAGGTTTCACCATCTTTCCCTCACACTTGGACTTACGTGCAAAAGTCAAGTGTGCAAAGTCCGGTCTCCTTTTGAGCGTGTTCCATCATCCATGAGCATCAAAGTTTTTTTTTTTTTTTTATGATGATGTCGGCCCCATGTTTTCAAGAATCGCATGCCTCTCCTCACGAAATGGTTAGCGACAAGAATACCCGAAGGTGCATACTAACTTGATAACTTGCTCTTGCTTTTTTTTTTTTAATAAGAACAAAGGTCTTTTTTTAATGATCCGGGTTATCTCCGGCGGTGCTGTTTATGGTCCTAAAGCTTGACCATGGGAATTCATCTTGCGGCTATGAGCGTTGGTGAAGTTCCCGGCTTCACCACTAAGAAGTTAGCGTTACGCAAAGTTTGCAAGGTTAAAGCCATCGTGCCACTACGATATCGACAAAACTTGTGATACGAAGACATCCACAACCATCCTCTTGAAAAGTTTGTGAGCGAGGATTAAGAGAAGGTTGGGGTCCTCGTAGGGGCACGTGGTGAGAAGCAAGACAACCCTAGAGATCCAAAGAAGTGAGCATGTATCATGAGAAGTTTTGAATGAAAACTCGTCATGCTCAATAGCGAGGTTCATGGTTGGTCTCAAGAGTTGTTGCTTTGTGCATGTCCATGACACTTGAGTTCTTATCCTTAAAAGATATGTCATGAAGAGCGAACGTTGAATCTCGACCATTGTCAAGAACAACGTTTTGTTGGCCGAAGGGACATGTCTTGTGTTCGAAAGTGAGGCGACGGGTGTTTCTTTTCATCAAGATGCGAGGGCAACTTAGGTGAATCGAATGGAGTTATGAATGTCGCCTCCTCGAGCGGGTTTTGGTTGGGAAGATGCTTCACCTTTGGGATTTCTAGGTGAGAGGCACAAGCATTCTTTCCCAACTTCTCATCATGGCTCTCCTCTATTGGGTTTTTCGTGAAAAAGTTTTTCCAAGAGGGTAGCCTATGAGAAGATCAAAGTCGAGGATGGGATAGATATAGAAGTCTAAGTGAACCTTGTTTTCATGAATTTTTATTGGCACGGCCCTAGCAATCCCACAACATGCAAAGATGAGGCGAATTGACCTTTAAAAAGTCTATCGGTCGAGGCTAGCGGAAAATTACCCAAAAGGGTTTTCGCAAGATATTGTGACATGATATTCGCCTTGGTTGTTGGGTTGTGTAGGGCATCTAAGGAATTTCCTCGTAATGAACAAGATATAGTCGTGGAAGGTGAAAGAATGAATTGCTTCGGAAAAGAGCGTTTCACCTCCATTAACCATTCTTTTGAAGGTTTCATGTTAGAGGAAGATTCCTTAGGAGGAGCTGTGTTCCATTTGCTCCATTCATGCCATAGAAGGTTCAAGGTTCTCCCATGATCCTCGAATTTGATCGGGGGAACTCCGAAGGATAAAGCATCCCTTCCTTCGGTGTTTGTGGTTCGGGTGAGGGCTCAACAAATCGGTTACATTATTGGTTTAGGGAATGGTTCGGTGATGAGGGCTCCTCAAAACTTGACATGACCTTGTTGTGGAGGGGAGTAGGTTCTACAACGGGAGAAGCATGCTTCTCTAGGATGTGATCAAGGATTTTCCTACGTTCCGTTGTAGGTTTGCGTGAAAATGACCCTCCGGCGGTCATGTCAAGGCATAGGGCAAGTGTCTATGTCAAGACCGAACAAAAGATATGCAAAAGCACACTATCGGGTAATGACAAACGGGCTAGAATGTATTAACATTGTAAACCCGGCCCGGCTGCACCTATGGACTCCTTCTCATCCCCTTTCGAAATCGAGGAATGTCCTTGGTAGGGTGTTGATGGGGAAAAACGCTAGACAAAAATTGTCTTTGAGTTCTTTCCAATCCCCATTCAAACTTCCTACGACATTCGTGTACCATTGTTCGCTCTCCCTAAGAGGGAAAACGGAAACAACGTCGTTGGCGTTTCTTAACGCCTGAGATAAATCCATAAGCGCCGCGGAATTGTCGTTGTAGCTTTCACCAGGAAATATTCGAGGGTATCGTATTTTCCACAGGGAGCGGTTGCGCTCTAATCTTTGAGCGGGGGCCACCCTAGGATAACTATGGATAGAGAGGTATCTTTATGGGCTTAGGTTTCAGGCGGGGGATTTCTAGGGCTTGTTATCTCCTTGCTTCGGGCGGCGGCCAACGCCAGGGCGGGCTTCAGGCAATTAGCTCTACGACACACGGCCCGAGCGTGGGGGTGTTGGCGGTCATTATCAGTATATTATACCGCCAACCTTTATCCAATTCAACAAAAGGGGGCAAACTTATGTTACATATACCTTTACTTCTAACCTAGTTCCACTTGTATTCGTAGAAATTATGTTTTGCGGTATAAGAGTGGAAACAGTACAAAAGTCGTCAAATAAATTAGAAAGCGTATTGAATAAAAAAAGACGCCAAGGAGTGGATCAATCAAGAGGACCAAACCCAGCGCACAATTTGGCCCATGCACCATCATAGGCCCAACATTTGAAGGACAAAGCAGCGCATAACGAGAGAAGGCCGGGGCCGGGAGGCCCGGCCGGGGGGCGGCCGACCACCGCGGCGGCCGGCGATTTTTTCGGCCAAAGTTCCCGCCCTTTCTCGGCGGTTTGGAGCGATCTTCAAGTGGCGGTTTCATGTGGTGCAAAGTTTCGTTCCTGCCAAGAAGACCTCGAAGCAAGGAGAACCCTCCATTCCCTCCTCCTCTCCACTATATAAAGAGAGGCACTCCTCACTTGTACACACACAACACACTACACACATTAGCACTTCACTTTCACACATTCTACACAATGTAGTGGTGTCCCTCTAGGTGTTCTTCACCTAGTTGTACATTTTAGAAAAGAGGAAGAGAGAGGAGGGAAGAGCGGAGGCGAAGCCGGGTTTGTCGGTTTCACCTCGACTTTTGTACCTCTACGGAAATGACTCCTATGTGAGTAATATTCGCTTTCTTTGCAATTCTTGAGCAATCTATTTGACTAAAGTTTAGTGCTCAAACACTTGCTTGCGGGATCTCCGTTCGACCAGAAGGCTCTAGTTTTCACGTGAAACTAGTTTCGTAACCGCTAAGCGCAAACATGGTGTCTGGGCTAGAGTTTACCGGAGATTGCGCCCAATGCTACGGAATAGTTGTGGTAGCCCGGGGGTGACAGCTCCGACCGGGCCTTTGTAGTCCACCACGTGCGTATTGGTGTTTTTCGTAGAGCTTACGGCGGCCTTCCCGATTACCGTTTTCCAGTCTTTTCGAGAATCGGAAGGGTCGTTGTTCGAAATAGCAGGTGTAGTAAGCGAGACTTTAGTTATCTAGTGACCTTAGGCTAAGCTTAGAAAACCCTCTCGCCCTATCAAAAATATTTATCTATCTTATCTATTGGACGTACTTGATCCCTTCTAGTTCACTTCGTTCCCCGTGGAAATCGATACCACGAATACTCCGGTGAAAGCTACAACGGTACTTTTCCGTGCGCGCTATGGATTTATCGTGTGCGTTAAAAAATACCAACGAGGGGGATTTCAAGGGACAGACAAGGCTTGTCACGACCAAGCCGCCTACCCCCCCTCAACCGTGGGATGCGCAAAGGTAGGTGAGCGCTAGCCCAAACACCACGTTTGCACTACCATCCACAACTCTTGGGTTGATCAAGGTTCCCGGTCAAAGAGTTCCTTCTCCAAGAGTTACGACCGAAGGTACGGCTACCAATCCCGCAAGTCTATAACAGCTAAGATAATATACTTGAAGAACAATAAGCCGAAAGATAATCACAAGCTTTCTCACCAAAGTGTAAGTAGCTTGTAGAGGTACAAGCGGCGGGTGCCGACAACTCCCGACACTCGACTTCCTAGGAACCATGGCACACCGTGGGCGGACCGACAACTCAGGTAGAAGGAACCAAACTTCCTTCTAGCCTTTCCTCTCTCACTCTCCATTAGAACTAAGAGGGGAAGAAGAACAAGACCGGAACTCTCTCCTCTCTATTACATTGTGGCTCTTCCTTGTGTTGTATGGAATTTGTGTGTGTTCAATGAGGGGGAGAGAGCCTCCTTTTATAGGTAGAGGAGAGGGGGCTCTTTGGAAGATGGCCATCCCCACATGGAAGGAGCAAAACCGACCTAGAAACACCTTCCAAATCTGCCAAACGACCATCCAACGTCGGTAGTGCACTGTTATGGAAGGTAACAAACCGCCTCGAAATTTGGGCCCGAACAGCCTCGGTAGGGGTGCGCGCACCACCAGTGGTGCTTGTAGCGCACCTGGGGGGCCGGCTGGCTCGGGCCGGCGTGGTGGCGTTGTTGGGCCTGAAAAGTTGTAGGGCGTTATAGTTCTACGTTTTTGGTCCATTTCTCCCTTGGGCTTGATGTTCTTCGGGGGAATACGCTTTCGGGGAGGCGCCTTTTGGTACTTTTTCCACTTGTTTCTTATATAAATCTGCACAATAATAAATTGGAGACTACAAGTGGAAATATGTGAGTTATAAATGTATATGAGTATGATAATGTATAGTTTCACCCCCTTTATGGTAGGATGTTGACGTTAAAAATGTGTCGTTGGTGACCGTCAACAAACTCCCCCAAGCTTACCCTTTGCGCGTCCTCGAGCAAAAAGATAAGTACTTGGTTGTTGATCAGGAGTTGCTACTATGCCGATTACATTTCACAAGTGCCAGGGTTATAATAAGATTTTCTACTAGAGTTTGGATAAAATGGCACATTTTTTTTTCTCACCCTTTATTACCTTTCATCGTAGCGGGGCTTCTTTAGCTTTTCTCAAAGTCTTGGCGTTGCGGATAGAGCGGTTATAATGTAAATACTTATCATTCATCCTTTTGATCAACTTTTTATCAGGGATTTATTTAGATAAAATTTATTTTTCCGAGAACGTATGGGCTTTATTGCTATATATATATATATACATATATATATTATTTTTTTCTTTGGAGAGGTGGGCTCTACACGCCCTAGACTTTTGTCTTTTATTTCCTCTCTCTTTTTTTTTTTTTTTTTTTTTTAGAGATGTGGGCTCTACTCGCCCTCGGACACTTGTCCATTTTTCATCTCATTTTTCATAATCATATCCCGAGAAGGATTGATCGAACCATGGCCGATAGGCGTATGAAGCTCATAACTTCGAAGGCTGTGATGGGCTTCGAAGAAGATGGGCGTTCTAAGAGCTCGCCTTTCGGAGCGCACGGTTTTGCAATAGTTGAGTGCTCCATAATTTTTTTAGATTTTTTTGTTTTAATGGCGGGGTGGAAATGGATAATGTAGGATACGGGTAGACTAGGTTCGAAGACTATAACGACAACCGTTCCCCGCAACGGCGCCGAAATGCTTGTTGGTGTTTCTTAGCGTAAGCGAGAATAGTCGCAAGCGCGCGGAAAATACCGTTGTAGCACTTCACCCGGAAGTGTTTAGGGTATCGATTTCCACGGGAGCGGGCGTTAAGTCGGGCTCGACTAGCTACCGGGAGGAAGATGGAAAGGGTGAACTGGGTAGTGAGTTTCTACTCTGAGAGGATTATCCTAAAGCCAAATTACTTCTTTTCTTATACGTTCACGTAGCCACCGGCTCTCCCCTCGATGCGCCGAAAGGGTCCGCCTCTAGACTACCGCACAACCGGGCGTGGAGGAATACTAAGGTCTAACAGGCTGTCACCACCTGCCGCCTACCTCACTACCGTGGACTGATTGGTAAACGAGGGTGACTTGTAGTTTAGACACCACGTCTACACTACTTATCATGTACTCTAGCGTTGGCCAGGAGCATCCGTCTTCATCAGGAGTCCTCTACTAGAGCATCTACCGATATGGTAAACAACGAACCGGTGAACATATAATTAAAGTAATAATTTAAACTCGAAGATAATTACTGGAGATAGAACACGGATCTCTTACTCAAATCAGTAGGATGATCCGTAGAGGTATAAGTGCGGAGGCGGGAGCCGACAGGTTGAACTCCGTCTGCTTTGAGGAAGAGGGGTCGCTACTCCTCTTCTCCACACTTCCTCCCTCTCTCACTCCCTTTTACTTCTAACTTGGCTCCTTTCCTCTACTCCAATGTGTACTAAATGTGATGGAGTGGAGTGTGTGAATGGAGTGTAATGATGTGAATGGTGATCAATGTCATGATGTCTTGAGAGGGGGGTGTGCCCCTCTATTTATACATGGAGGGAGGCTATATTTAGGGTGCTCTTGGCGGGAAGAATTGGCGCCAAACGAGTTTTGCACCACATGCAACCGCCTCAACATTTCGGCATGTGAAAGTCGGCAAAGCCGCGGCGGGATCGGAGCCGTGCTGCGCCGGCCGCCTCGGGGGCGCCGGCCGGGCTTGGCCCGGCTCGAGCAGGAGCTTTTCGCGTGTCGCCTCTTGGCCCACTTTGGTTCATTGTCCCATAGGTGCATCGGCCCGTTTTTTGCGATTCGGATGTTGGCCCTCCCCTTGACAAGGCGCAATCTTGGTTTTGTGCTTTCATTGGTGATTGGGCGTATTTGTAGCGTTTCCACTTTTATACACCGCAAAACATGTTTTCTACCAATACAAGTGGAACTAGGTTAGAAAGAAATGCATATGCACCATGAGATTGTTTATTTCCCTTGGAATGAACCTGAGTTGGTGGTATTAAATGCTTGATAATGACCGCCAACAACTCCCCACACTTGGCTTTTACTCGTCCTCGAAAGTGAAGGCCACGAGGACTAAAGTGGTTCGATCTCCAAGATGTAAGCTTGCATATAGGTTATTCAAGCCTTTACGCCTTGTGAGCATTCATGGTGGCTACCAAGCTATCTTAGAATAATTGAGCAATGGAACAGCATGAACTTCTATCTTCTTGCTACTACTCATGCGCAAAGACTTGGTAAGTTTTTTTGAATTTTTGAAAGAAATAGCATTGCTCTTTTGTGGCATTGACTCTCACAAGGTCACTCTTATTTATTTGAATTTTCCTCTCAAAGCACTCTTGTTTGTATCACTCTCACTCATCCTATTTTGCGGGGTTTTGTGGATCTTTGAGTGGAGTGATGCATACATACCTCTGTATGTTTTGTCGGGTCAAGCTGCGGATCGTTGGAAAGAGGTGCCATACCCTTAGATCGAAATGTGCAAAAGTGTGTGGAGAATATTGATGATATATTTTTTTTTGTGGTTACTCCTTGACTCATGATCTCTTTCCTTTTTTTTTTTTTTTTTGTATGCTTTTGGAGAGATCTGAGGCTACTTTTCTTTTCTGTCTCTTTTTTTTTTTTTTTGGGAGATGTGGGCTCTACTAAGCCCTCGGACACGTGTCCATTTTCATCTCTTATTCTTTTCTTTTTTTTTGACTGTATCTTTCTCTCTGCATTCTTCTTGATAATGAGGAGATGATCATGGTATAAAGAATGGAGTATTTATTTGGTGGATGGTACGATGCATGTTGTGCGCAATTCTCATTGTGAGAACCGGCGTGTATATGTGGGTGTACGTGTTTTTCGATCTTGGGAGTATGAGCCTCTCTCAACGTGGATCAACGGAGCACGACAAAACTCCAGACAGTAGGGAAGTAGCTATAGTGGATATTCAACACTTGGATTTGGCTTTGGTAGGATTTGGCTAAGTCAAACCATGAGCATGCTTTTATTTTAAATTTTAGAAGATAAAACCAAGTCTTATTGCAAAAGAGAGCAAGTGTCAAGTTATTCTACCATATCACAAAGATCAATTATTTAGATAAGCATGGGGTCCCTAAAGGATAGTTGCTCAACAAAGTATGGTTTTGGCGAGGAATAAAGAGTATGCATGCCATTTCTCAAATGGGTAGACTAGAGATGGAGCATCAAAAGTTTTGTCTTTTTGATATGTTCGAAATTAAACTTCAAAACTTTTAGCACATGTGAGAGCAAGAGAGCGAGCAAAGAGAGAGAGTTGTGCAAACCACCGTTTTTTGAAGAGGAAGGAGTAATGGTAGTCATTCGTCTTGTCCTTCTTTTATCGTGAATTGCTCGGTGTTTTGTGTCTTGTGTTGGGGAGATCCCGGATAAGTGTGATTGAATGCTTGAGAGATCTCCCCACACTTATTCTTGTATACTGTTTATTTGAACAAAGAAAAGAAAACAAAAACAAACACATGGCTCGCATGAATACCGTGGGGCCTTTATTTTATTTTATTTTTATTTTGTTTTGTTCACCATAGCATCAATTACTCAAGCAAGGCTAACATAAGTGAAGCATTGAAAGCATAGCCTTGATTCATCTCCAGCATAAGATATTTCCATAAATCATGACAACAAAGCTCTAAGTTCATTAACCAAACTCTGACACCATGTCAAAGTTTAATTAAAGAAGATCATTTTTAACCTAAGCACCATGCTTAATTTAAAAAGACCTATGAATGTATTACATGTATCCATGTAGGTACACCCAAACTTGAAGCATGTGACATGGTATGGAAAGCATAAAGTTCTATTTCCATGGAGGCGAAAATATGAGTGAAGAGACTTGGTGAATATTTATTTTCTTTTGCATACACGAATATACTTACCGGCGGCATCTATGGGCCGAAACATTGAAGTTTTGGCTGCGGCTTGCATGATGGCTCTGTCCAGGTGCTTCTCAAGGCTAGGCCACACACTCACAACTTTGTGTGTACGGACCATGGGCCTTGGTAGCGACAAAGGATCAAGAGAGAGCCCTTCTTTGCTTGTTGAGGCAATGACGGGTGGAGTCGGGCACCACACTAGTATGTTTTGTAACCATGCGAGGGCCGACTGCTCCTCTCTTCTGTTTTTTTTTTTTTTGTGTGTGGGACCTTCATGTGTCCCTATTTTTTTTTTTCCTTTTTTATTTTTTTTTTCTCTTTCTTCTTTTTTTCTTTCTATCTTTCTCTCTCTTTTTTGAGACCTTTTCTCTTTTTTTTTTTTTTTTTTTTTTTCAGCAAGGTTGGGCTGACATCACCTTTTATTCTCCATCATCATTTTTTTTATATGACCCCTTGGTGAATGAAACTTGAGATTGTCACCATCTTCCCCCACACTTAGACTTTTGTGCAAAAGTCAAGTGTGTAAGGTCTGGGTCTCCTCTTGAGCATGTTCCATCACCCATGCGCATCAAAGTTTCTTGTTGATGTTGCCCTCATGTTTTCAAGCATCGTTTGCCCCTTTGTTCTTCTTAGTCGTTCTCCACCGAAATGGTTAGCAACAAGAATACCCGAAGGTGCATACTAACTTGATAACATGTTCTTGCTTTTATTAATAAGAGAAAGAGCTTTTTTTATGATAGTCAGGGGTATCTCCGTCGGTGCTTTGTTTATGGTCATAAGCTTGACCGTGGGAATTCTTCTTGCGACTTATCAAAGGTGGTGAAGTTCCCGGACTTCTCCACTAAGCAATGACCGTTAAAGATCAAATTTGCAAGGTTAGCGCCATCGTGCTACTACGAGATCGACAAAACTTGTGATACACGAAGACACAACCATCCTCTTAAAGAGAGTCGTGAACATGGACCAAGAGGAGGTTGGGATCCTCGTAGGGAGCACGTGGGCGAGGCGAGACAAGCTCTAGAGACCCAAATGGGTATGTGAAAGGTGTCTTGCTCACGGTCATCATGGTGGATAGAAATCGGGTATTCTTCCACCACGTGACTTGCCCTCGGTGGAAAGGGTTCGTTCTTAGAGTTCTCAGCGACCATCATTCCTACCACATGGATTGGGCTAACCCAATTCTTTGTGTGGTACAGGATAAATTATCCCGGCGCAAAGAAGTTTGAGAACTTCCTTCTTCACGACTTCACGCATCGCATTATTGAGCCTTCTTTGGGGTTCATGTGATGGGGTACTGGAAGGGTCAATAGGTATGCGATGTGTGCGAGTGTTGGGCTTACCCTTTTAGATCATGCAATGAATACCGAAGACAGATCCCTATGTTTTTCTAGTATTTTGATCAATTTGGATGACTCCTCGTCGGTTAATTTATCAGCGATGATTACGGGAGCATTTTTGTCATTGTTTAGGAAAACATAGCGTAATCCTTCGGGGAAGGGCTTTTAGCTCAATGGGAGGTGGTGTCGTTTCTTCTTCTTTAGGGAGATCGATAAATTCATCTATCTCACTAATTTCTTCAATGAAGAATTTGGAGTCTTTTTCTAAAGATTCTTCAAGAGTTTCAAAAGGTATTTTGACACCACCTCTATGGTTGTTATGGGGGACGGGGGTTCAGCTATTGTGTTTTTGGATTTTTGTATGGGTAGCGTGAGCGTGTCCCTTCCTAATTTAACATCTAACTCCCCCGTGAATTGGTGGATCAAATGAATAATTTTTTCTAGGGGATGGCCAATTAGAATGTCGAAATCCTCAATGTCAAAGATGTGAAAATCAAGGCTCATTCCGACACCTTCATGGTAAAGAGACACATTATGTAAAACCCCAACCCTTGGAGAGTTGAACGCATATCGGCTCTAAAAAGTTTTTATTGTGGGCCGGCGTTTCTCTTCCTCAAAATAAGTTTGGGCACAAGTTTCGACATGATGTTAATGCCCACGGTTGGGTTATACAACACGGTTTCTGTTTTTCTTTTTATCGTGCATTGAATGGGGAACGAGGGAGTACGAATCCGAATTTCTTGTAAGACGACTCATTCTTGTGTACCCATTCGCTACTCATGAAAGATGTTAACCCCATGATTGACTCGTGAGAGAGTCGGTGCTTAAAAAAGGTTCTCTAGGGGTGACGAGGCGGTGGTCTCTTTACCGACTCGTATTTCGAGGTATTTCAAAATCATCAAGAAATACGTCCTTGATATACGGGAGGTCTCCCGAAGGGGTTCCTCCTTTGGTTCGGGTCCGTATTTTCAGAGGTTCGCTTGAAGCGATGAAACCTCTTCGGACATCGGCTCAACACGGACAGGTTCTAGAGGAGGGTATTTTCAAGAATTCGGTCCAAAAGGGCTTCCCCTTCCTCTGTGGTTTTGTGTGTAAACGACCCTCCCCGGCCGTGTCTAAAGCGTAGAGGGCGACTCTCTAGTCAAACCCAGCCGAAATGCCGGGCAAAGACATGGCGGGAATGGATAGTTCTGGACCGGACCTCGTTAAAATTGAGAATCTGGTCCCCAGCTGCACCTAACGACTCCTTCTCTCCCTGTTGGAAGCAGATTATCTCTTGACGGAGGGAAGCAATTGAGGATATAGGGAAGAAAGCTTGGCAAAACCTTGCCCGCAATTCTTCCCAATCACCGCTACCTTCCCTACGTTGTGGTCGAACCATTGTTTCGCTCTCTCTTCAAGTGAGAAAGGGAATAGCTTCCACCTCAACGTGTCTTGTGACATGCCTTCAATGGTGAGGCAAGCACAGAGTTGCTCGAACTCCCTCGGGTGATGGTATGGATTTTCATAATCATATCGAGAAGGATTGATCGAACCATGGCCAAGAGGCGGGCGAGCTCATAACTCGAAGCCGTGATGGGCCGAAGAAGATGGGCGTTCTAAGAGCTCGCCACGGGAGCGCATAGCTTTTGCAATAGTTGAGTGCTCCATAATTTTTTTAGATTTTGTTTTAATGGCGGGGTGGAAATGGATAATGTAGGATACACGGGTAGACTAGGTTCGAAGACTATAACGACAACCGTTCCCAAGAACGGCGCGAGAAATGCTTGTTGGTGTTTCTTAGCGTAGCGTAATAGTTCGCAGCGCACGGAAATACCGTTGTAGCACTTCACCGAAAGTGTTCGGGTATCGATTTCCACGAGGAACGGGCGTTAAGTCGAGGCTCGACTAGCTACCAGGAGGAAGATGGAAAGGGTGAACTGGGTAGTGAGTTTCTACTACGAGGAGGATTATCCTAAAGCCAAATTACTTCTTTTCTTATACGTTCACGTAGCCACCAGGCTCTCCCCAGTCCCGCCGGAAGGGTCCGGCCTCCGGACTACCGCACAACCGGACGTGGAGGAATACTAAGGTCGAGCAGGGGCTGTCACCACCGCCACCTCACTACCGTGGGACTGATTGGTAAACGAGAGGGTGACTTGTAGTTTAGACACCACGTCTACACTACTTATCACGCACTCTAGCGTTGGCCGGGAGCATCCGTCTTCATCAGAGTCCTCTACTAGAGCATCTACCGATATGGTAAACAACGAACCGGTGAACGTATAATTAAAGTAATAATTTAAACTCGAAGATAATTATCGGAGATAGAACACGGATCTCGTACTCAAATCAGTAGGATGATCGTAGAGGTACAAGAATCGAGGAGACGGAGCCGATTGGGTTGAACTCCGAATGCTCCCGAGAGGCGTAGGGGTCGCTACTCCTCTTCTCCACACTTCCTCCTCTCTCACTCCCTTTTACTTCTAACTTGACTCCTTTCCTCTACTCCAATGTGTACTAAATGTGATGGAGTGGAGTGTGTGAATGGAGTGTAATGATGTGAATGGTGATCAATGTCATGATGTCTTGAGAGGGGGGGTGTGCCCTCTGTTTATACATGGAGGGAGGCTATATTTAGGGTGCTCTTGGCGGGAAGAATTGGCAAAAACGAGTTTTGCACCACATGCAACCGCCTCAACATTTCGGCATGTGAAAGTCGGCCAAAGCCGCGGCGGGATCGGGCGTGCTGCGCGCGCCGCCGCCTCAAGGGGCCGGCCCGCCCAGGTTTGGCCCGGCTCGAGCCGAGCTTTCGCGTGTCGCCGCCTTGGCCCACTTTGGTTCATTGTCCCATAGGTGCATCGGCCCGTTTTGCCCGATTCGACCGCTGGCCCTCCCTTGACAAGGCGCAATCCCGGTTTTGTGCTTTTATTGGTGATTGGGCGTATTTGTAATCAATTTCCACTTTTATACGCAAAACATGTTTTCTACCAATACAAGTGGAACTAGGTTAGAAAAGAAATGCATATGCACCATGAGATTGTTTATTT